>CAUYQG010200213.1:111-30656 GCA_963574415.1 Tarsius wallacei | reverse complement strand
TTGATTCTACAAAAAAATCAAAAAAGTAGCTCAGAGTGGTGGTGCATGCCTGTAGACTCAGCTACTAGGGAGGCTGAGGTGGGAGGATCGCCTGAGCCCAGGAGGTTGAGGCTGGGGTAAGCCATGACTGTCTCACTGCAGGTCAGGATTGTTTGCACCCAGAAATTCAAGACTAGCCTGGACAACAGTGAAACCTCATCTCCAAAAAATAAAAAATAAAAGTAAAAAGCTAGGCATGGTGGTGTGCACCTATAGTCCCGGTCACTCAGGAGGCTGATGGGGGAGGATCGCTTGAGCCCAGAAAGTAGAGGCTGCAGTGAGGCTTGATCATGCCACTGCACTCCAGCTTGGGTGACAGAGTGAGACCCCAACTCAAAACAACAACAAAAAGGACATAGCTTGCAAGTTGCACATACATTCCACTAATACCCCACAGGTCAGAGCTTAGTCCCTTGGCCCCCACCTTCAAGGGAGGCTGAGAAAGATAGTCTATTTTGGGCCACCATGCGTTCAGCTAAAATTAGGGTTCTCTTGTTTCAGAATAAAGGACAACAGAAACTGGCGGGGATCTTGCTTTCCCTGCCACCTGGAGGCTTTGCCGTCCCCAAGGAAGAAGCTAAGACATCTCCCCTGCACCTTTTAGTGTGTCCCATATCCATTCACCCGGTCCTGAGCCGAGCCTGCTGGGGCGGAGTTCACAGGCTGTTTCTATTCTCAAGTCCTCCTGTCCAGTGTGGAAGGCAAAGGAGGTGAGGAAGGGAGACAGGGAGGCTGGTGGCTTCTCACTCTGCCTGGGAGGCCTCAAGGGCTGCACAGCTTCCAAGATGGCGCTGCTGGAGCGCAGATCTCTCTGCCTTGGAAAACGCACTCCTTGTTCATGGCTTGTGTTTTTCTGGAAACTATTAGAACTCTCCACCCAAACCAGATGATAATTACATGTTACTGATCTTGAATCTTCAGATTTCTCTCTCTCTTTCTTAAAAGAGAGATATTTTTACTGCACATTGTGTTGGCAAAACCCAAGCCTCCTTTCTCCCAGGCAGCCTGGGTTTTATTTTCAGATTTCCTCTGTGAATTCAACCCTGGGGAGGAGGCGGAAAGGCGCCGAAGGTGGTGGGTAATGTGTCTTGGGTCAGAGGAGGCCGGAGAGGAGGGCGGGATCCCCCAAGCTCCTCATGTCACTGCAGGGGTGATAAGGGAAGCAAAGCCGGAGTATCTGGAATGGCAGCTCTCTGTGCAGTCCCCAGAGCAGTCTGCTCTGGCCCTGTTTTCCGCCCTTCGAGGCAGCATGACCTCCGTTGTTCATCCATGTCCACTGGAGGGGGACAGCCTGGAGGTGCTGGTCCAGGCACCTCCCTTTCCAGCTCCAGGCATTGAGTCAACCACTGCTTTCTCTGAGCTTCCTTTTCTCCCTTTGAGGAGGGGAGCATCGCCATGCTTACTTCGTGGGTCATTGCAGAGGTTGGATGAGGTCACGCCTTGGCAGGCCCTCATGGAGTGCTGGGTACGTGGGATGTGCTTGAGAAACAGGAGTTGGCCGTGGTATCATCACAGGAGCCTCAACCGCCCCCTCTGGAGCCACGGAGCCATCTTGTCCACTCACTGGGTCACTTGCCAAATCATTTCCGGGGCTTCTTTCGATCTGGCCACAAGCTGGGCCCTGCAGAACATAGCAGGAAGGTCCCTGTCTCAGTCTGTTTTCTACTGCCATTGTGGAATACCACAGGCTGGGCGATGTGTAAAGAGTAGCCTATTTGAGTGATGGTTCTGGGGCCGGGAAGTCCAAGGACATGGCACTGGCCTCTGGCAAGGCCCTTCTGCGGCTTCTTTCCTCCATGGAAGGTGGGAGGCAGAGGCAGAAGGACAAGCACGTGCAACAGCGGCAGGAAGAGGCCAAACTCACCAGATAACAAACCTGTTCCAGCAAAAATGGTGTCTATCTACTCGTGAGGGCCGAGCCCTCGAGACACTGTCACCTCCGAAAGGCTCAACCTCTACATTCCATCGCAGTGGCAGTTAAATCCCTACATGAGTGTTGGGGGGACATTGAAGCCATGGCAGTCCCCATGGCTTGTTCCTGCCTCTGCTTCCCACCCTGGTGGCAGAAGAGGCCATGCTGTCCAGTTGTGGGATGGACAGGGTGGCTCAAGCCAAGTCCCAGGGCCCCTGCCACTCCCATCATCACTGGTTGGTAAAGGAGACTTGAGTGGGGGCCTATGGCTCCTGTTGGCAGATGCATATGAAGTCAGGGGAGTGGGTGGGGCCAGGGTCGTGGTAGGAATGTGGGATTTTACCCAGGAGGAGAAGGAAGGGCGGGGGAGGTTTGCATCTGAGGCCAGTTGGCTGCTGGGAGAGTAGGTGACAGGAATTGGGCAAGGTGTTAGGAGAGGTGGCCACTCAGTGGCTGGGGTGTCCAAGGCAGAGTGGATGTGGCCAGTGCAGGGCTATTTCCACACCCTTCCTCCTCACTCCCCAGCTCTTTTAGAAAACCCCACATCCCAGCAACTGTATGGAAGTGAATTCAGGCCAGGGCTTATACTTGTAATCCTAGCACTTTGAGAGGCCAGGGCATGAGGACCACTTGAGAACAGGAGTTCAAGACCAGCCTGGGCAACATAGCAAGACCCTGTCTCTAAAAAAAAGATAATAAAAAAAAAGCTGGGCATGGTGGTGTGTGCCTTTAGTCCCAGCTACATAGGAGGCTGAGGCAGGAGTTTGAGGCTGTGGTGAGCCACTGCACTCCATCCTGGACAACAGAGCAAGATCCTATCTCTAAAAATAAAAAAAAAAATGTAAAAAAGGAATGAATTCACCTCTAATTTTTATTTTTAAAATCAAAAGAGGTTTTTAAATTTTGCTCCCTAAATTATTTACCTACAAGAATTTCATTTAATTACATCTGGCCACAATTTCTCTACCAAGTGTTATTCTTGGGTATTCTTCAAAAATGAAAAGATTTCACCTATAAATTCTGCTCAAATATAATGAAGTATAATGAACTTTTTATGACAACTAAATGGAACAATGAATGTACTTGCCAAAAGTTTAGGTTTTCTAGACGTCTAATTAAACATGTACTGGTTTTGATTTTGCAGTGGGTTTTTTCCCCCTGCATATTTTAGGGGTTCAGACGTTTTCAGAGGCCCTTGAAGCACGCATGACCTGAGGCTCAGGACTTCTACACTGAGGAGGTAAGACGGGGAAATGGATCCTCCCGTCAGGGCACAGGGTCTCAGACCTTCCAGGGTTGTGGGCTGGGGGGGCGTGTGCTGCTGAGTGTGGGACAGAAGACAAGAGGAGCGGCTTTTACATGTAAATGTGTGACTTCTTTTCATTTAAGATGGATGTCCTACTTGGAAATTCGACACGAACATGTTTCCTGAAAGGCTCGGCAAGTGGACTGCAACTCACATGTGTTTAGAACTCACCGTAACCCTGATTTCCAGGGCTTCACATTGTTTCATTGGATTCTTGGAGCAATCCGACATTGTGGGTTTTTCTTTTCTTTTTTTGAGCCAGGGTCTCAATCTGTTGCCCAAGCTAGAGTCCGGTGGCACCATCACAGCTCACCACAGCCACCAACTCCTGGGCTCCAACAATCCTCCTGCACCAGCTTCCTGAGTAGTTCGGACTGCAGGCACATGCCACCACACCAGGCTAATTTCGTTTGCTTTCTGTAGAGACGAGGTCTCACCCTGCCCAGGCTGGAAATCTGCAATTTACAGATGAGAAGACTGAGGCATGGAGAAATTATGAAGTGAACTGGTCAAGGTCACAGGCTCGTGAGTGATGAAGATGGAATTGCTACTCCAGACTCCAGAACCCAAGCGCTTGGCAGTTATTAATGCAGCTAGAGACAAATCCGTTGTCACAATTCTGCAGAGGTGGGAAGAGGCGCTGTCCACGCTGGACAACGCTGCTGCCCAGCAGGTGTATGAGGCCTGGCAGGACAAGGAGTCGCCATCTAACCATTCTCCGAGGTTTCTCTGGACACACCCATGGAAGCAGAACACTTTGTCAGGCACTCAGAGGCATAGAAAGCTGACAAGTCATCACTACCAGGGGAGAGGGGGACACATGACATCAGTAAGTGTACCCACACTTTACCTGTATGATGGCCACTTATGTACCCAACCCTGGATTGTACCCCATATCTTTAAAAGAAAAAATAAAAGAAAAAAAAGAAAGCTGACAAGTTGGAAGAAGAAAATCTAATATTTAAAACTCTTTCTTATGATCATTTAAAAATGTTAATTACATGTTGAAATAGTGTTTGGGATATATTAGTTAAATAAAAATACCATCAAAATTTAAAAAATAGGGCAACCCCTCAAGTCCCCTCCCACTCTGGGAGCTTTTCTGACCTCTCAAAAAAAATATATATATATATATAAATACAAGGTGATGCTATGTTCGCACACAGCCTCCCCCCAGCCTTGCCTCCTTGTTCCTAAGCCCCATTCCTGCAAGGTGCTCTGATGGTCTCACTTCCAAAACTGCTGCTTTCTGGTTTGTCTGAGGCTGTGCGCTACCAGAAGCATGCTCTGTGGCAGAGTTGAAGGCAGGTGGGTATGTGGGAGGTGGTCTCAGGAGAGGCTGGGGGGGTGGTATGGAGGCAAGCAGGGAAGGGTGGAGGGCAGTCAAGGGTGTTACCTCTGGCAGCTGGAGCTCAATTCTGCTGGACAACGCTGGGAGACAGTGTGGGGCACGCCTGAGTGACCCACCGAGAGGTGCAGGAGCTGGGATACTGACTCCCCTACTCCCATCCACCACTCCGTGAGGCCACTCCTGGGGGATGCTGATTCCCCAGCACAGCCAGGCACAGTGGCTCAGCCTATAATCCCAATGCTTGGCTGAGAGTTCCAGACCAGCCTTGGCAACATAGAAAGACCCCATCTTTACAAAAAAAAATTTTTTTAATTATCTGGGTGTGGTGATGTAGCACCCGAGTCTCAGCTGCTAGAGAAGGTGCTGGGGCCAGAGGACACCTCAGGCAGCAGGACATGAGCGCCTTCAGCCAGGAACTAGGCCCTGCAGACAGAAATTCAGAGTCAAAGGGACGTGGGCAGGGCACTGGGGCACAAGTTACTCTTCTTGGGAGCAGAGGCTTAAAGTGGCTAACTCCAGTGGCTAACTAGCATGCCCAAGACTAGTTGCAGTGGTTAGCTGGAATTCCCCGGGGCCACTCGCGGTGGTTAACTAGCACAGCCGGGACCACTAGCAGTGGTTAACTAGCACAGCTGGGGTCACTGCAATGATTAACTATCACACCTGTGATGGTTAACTAGCACAGCTGGAGCCACTAGCAGTGATTAACTAGCACTGGGGGGCTGCTCCTGGGAGTTAACTGGCACACCCAGGGACACTCACAGTAGTTAACTAGGTCAGCCGAGGTCCAATAGAAGTGGTTAACTGGCACACCCAAGTCCAGCAACAAAGGTTAACTAGCACACCGGGGCCAGTAGCAGGGGTTAACTAGCAGGACCAGGATGAACAGCTAGAAAGGAGCTGTAGGGAGGGTTTGAATCCAGAGCTAAAGCCCACAGAGCAGGAGGCCCCCCTCAGGATTGGCTGTTTCCTTGCTCTTTGCTGACTCCTGTGGAGGACAGGCAGGAGTCTGACTTAAGCATTCATGTTCAGACTTGCTCGCTCAATCAAGTTAGATGCTGTTAGAGACAAATTATTTTGAGCTCAATAAAAGCCTTTCAATGAGTTGAGCATCATGATTTCAGCCCCTCTGCTCTCACGGTTACGAAACAGGCAGGGAAGGGGAAAGGGGAGAGAGTGGGGGGAGGAGAGTGGGAAGGGCAGTGTGGGAGAAGGAAAAGGCGGGGAGAGGGGAGGGGGGTGGACCAAAGCATGCCCCACCCAGGCACGCACACCATGGTGTGTTCTGTTTTAAAATGTATTTGCACATTCAGTTGATCGTTTTTTCCAAGAGGATCGTGAAGCTTTTATAATATTTGGGTTTATTTTTAGAAGCAGTTCTTCGCCTTCAGAACAACGGCACGAGGCGCTAAGGAGGATGCGAGAGTGTCTGGCGCGGACTCCCTTGTGTTCTGTCTCACTCGCTGCCTCACACGTTCTTCCCGGCGAACGTTCCGTCTAGGCCTGCGGCTGAGACAGGAAGCCAGACACACACATGCGGAGCTAATTTCAACAAATATCAACTTCAAACCAACTTGGAGTCATCAGAAACGAAGGGCTGGTTCAGGCGCAGTTGCCTTCCCCAGCCCGCGGGGAGGCAGCTGCATTGTCTAGCGTTGCCATCGTTATAGAAACCTCTCATTTTCCAAGATGAAAGCATCTGCTTGTCCCGCGTAGTCGAATCTGCTGTTTGTAGCTGCCTAGCACCTAACCCCTTCTTCGGGTAAGTCACCCCAGTTTGGAGAAACCTCCGCCCCCTTCTCAAGCCACGTGGATGGGAGGAGGCCGACTCTACCCCAAGGCTCAGGGCAGCGATGTGCCTCACACTCGGCCAATCAGAGCGTTCTAGTCTGGTGTCTGCAGTGATTGGTTCGGGCTGGGCACGTGACCTCCGCCGAGCCAATGAGAGGCAGTCCTGGGACTCCTGGAAGGACTGGGAACCGATTCCTTCCGACTGGTTTTAGAGGCGTAAGGAAGTGAACTTGAAGAAAAGACAGCACCAGGAGAGGAGCGTCTGTCTGAGAAGGAAATCAGTGGAGAGAACAGCAGTTTGCTGGTGGAGGCAGACACCTCCCTAACATCACCGTGTGTGTGTCTGAGGTAGTGGGATATGTTCTAGCTCTCGCCTGTTGCTTTTGATATGAGTCAGTAACTCCTTTCCTCCTAAAGCCAGTCTCAGGTTTCGTCACTCATAGAAAGAATTAGCAGATACATAAACTTCAATTTTTTTTTTTGAGTTGGAGTCTCACTCTGTCACCCAGAGTGGAGTGCAGTGGCCGCTTCCGGCCACCGCAGTCTCGACCTGCTGGGCTCCGGCGATCCTTCCGCCTCAGCCTTCCATAACTGGAACTACAGGTGCGTGCTACCACAGCCGGCTATAGTTTTTTATTATTTTTTTTATTTTTTATTGTAGAGATGAGGTCTCGCCAAGTTTCCCAGGCGGGTCTCGAACCTGTAGGCTCAGGCATTCCACTCACCTCAGCCACCCAAGGTGCGGGATTACAGGCTGAGCCACCGAGCCCGGCTTAATTTTTCACTACTTTATCAGACAGAAGATCAAAGTATTGGGTTAACTGGTCCAAGATCCTTGGGTGACTATCTAGAGATGGAATGCATTTTGGGGCGCGTACAGAGGAGTTCTCTGTCACAAGGGTGGCATGTGGCCTCTGCTTGTTCACCCTCGGTGATGGACCACTCACTATGTGTTGTGTAGTGACATTAATATTAGGAGTTTTTCTCTTTTATCCTAAGGAGATAATATTACCTGCATTCAAAGATGTATGCATGATCTATTCATCACAGGATTTTTTATAAAGGTGAAGGAGGTACAAGCAACCTGGATATCCAACCAAAATGGATCAGTTAAATAAAATAGGAAATCCATATAATAAAATTCTCTTAAGCTATGAAACATGGTATTTATTGATATGGAGTGGTGTTCACACAATATTAGGAAAAAATGTTTATAAGGCTACAGCAGGATTCCATTAAGAAATATATGTTATTATCTATAACACAGAAAAAGGCCTATAGACAGTATACATTATCTCTCAGAGATACTTACATGACTTGTATTCTATATTTTTTTCTTTCTAACAGAATCATGGATCACCTTTGTGTCTTAGTTATCTCCTGCTGTCTTAACAAAACACCATAACCTGAGTAACTTAAACAATAGAAATGTATTTTCTCACAGTTCTGGAGTCTAGAAATCCAAGATCAGGGTGCCAGCATGGTTGGACTCTGGTGAGGACGCTCTTCCTGGCTTGCAGATGGTCACCTGCTTGCCATGTTCTCATATGGCAGAGAAAGAGAGCAAGAGACTAAGCTCTCTGATGCCTCTTCTCCAAGGACACTTATTACATCACGAAGCCCCCGCCCACTCTCATGACCACATTAAAACCTAATTACCTACCATAGGCCCCATCTCCAAATACATCTTATTGGGGTTTGGGAATTAATATATGAATTTGAGGAGGACACAATTCAATTCATAGCACTGTGTCATAAAAATAATAGCAAAACTCTGGCCAGGCACGGTGGCTCATGCCTGTAACCCCAGCACTTTGGGAGGCTGAGGCAGGAGGATCACTTGAGCCCAGGAGTTCAAGACCAGCCTGGGCAACATAGTGAGACCCCAATCTCCACATGCCCTCCCACACACACACAAAATAATAAGCCAGGTATGGTGCCATGTGCTTGCAGTCCCATGTGCTTGAGAGGCTGAAGTGGTTGGATCATTTGAACCCAGGAGTTCAAGGCTGTAGTGAGCTATGATCACACCACTGCACTCCAGCCTGGCAACAAAGTGAGACTCTGGCTCAAATAATAATGAAAATAATAATAATAATAGCAAAAGTTTGTTATTTGTATTGCTGGGGCTTTGCGATACAATGAAGAATATCAGCATGACTGCAATCATGTAAATGCCACTGACAGAATTTCAGTTTTAGGAACAACTCAACAGATACAGCCCAGATGATTTCAGTATGCTACAGTGCAGAACACAAAAGTCAGTCATCTTGAAAAGTTGGATGCAGAAGTGAAGAGGACAGAGGAGGCAGTGAATGGGAGGCCAGGGTGGGCTCAGGATCCTTGACTGCAGTGTGGCAGTCCAGAGATGCTGTCCCCAAATGTGAAACAAGAAACAGAGTTGAGATAATGTGGGGAAGTGCACATCTTTCTCCTGAAGTTTTGACCATTTGAGCCCATAAAACAAACAGATCATCGACAGATTAATAGGAAAAAAAAGGAATGCAAGTTTGTTAGGTGCACATGTGTCATCCAAAATACACTCAAAGAGATGGGCAGGTGTTTGAAGCTTTGGTGTCACCCTGAGGCTGCAGAAGAGAGAGGGGCCGGGGGTGTGGCAAGACAGGTGTGGGAAGGAGGGAGGAGGGGGAGGACCAGACAGAGCAGAGTTGGGTTCCTTGTGCAGGTGAAACCTCCCAGGGGCTGCCCTCCGAAAGAATGGACAGGACTGGTGGCAAATGCGTCTCTGCCAGAGTTGTAGAGTTGTCAGACTCAGTTAATCTTTCCTGGATCCTGACACTGGGGCCTCAGAGCAAGCCTGCTCACATCTGTCGTTACCTTCCCTTCATTTCCTCTGCGGAGGACAGCCTTCCCCGCTGAGGACGGCTTTCGGGGCCCGTTTTGTGTTTGCAGGCTCTGTGGATAGTCACCTGAAATATGTTAGATGGTGTGTATTTTGGGGTGAAATATGTCTGGTTTCCTTTACTAATGTTAAGTTACAAGGACAACCATAAAAAGACTATTTCTGTGTTGGAAAGGAGCAGGCCAGGAGGCTGAGTTGTGCCCAGGTGCTAAATCCTCATCTATCTGAGCAGGAAGTCAGTGGCTCACGTCTCAAACTCGATAAACACAGACAAGAGGAAGAAGGCTGTTGTTTTGCAATGTGGTGGTAGCTCCCCAAGGAGGAGGCATGAGATGCAGCTGTTGCCTCTGAGGACTGGACTGCAGCCTTGGGAGGGGCAGGTCAGGGCACCGTAGCTTGGGACCTGCTGGCTCACGTTGACAAAAATGTAAAATGTGACAAGGAGCCTCATACCATGGACCTGTGTGGAGCTCTCAGAAAGAACCACAGGGCAGGTGTTGCCCACTGAGGCAGGGCAGTAGTTATAGGTTAGGCATAGATAGATTCCTTTTGAAAGTTTTCAGTTTTTTATAAGATAGCATCCAGACATCCTGTTGGGAGGCTAATGGCCCTGTGGTCTGGGATGTGAACTCAGTGTGGACTCCCAGTCCACCCCACCCCTCAGATCACCAAAGGAAAACTCCATCAAGGTGGTTCCAGACTGGGAATCAATGCCATAGAAACGATAGTATGACCCCCTTTATCTCATGAACATGTGTATTAGGAAGTCTAGCAAGTCTCCTACAAAGGCAGAGTATGTGTTCCAGAAAAAAGGCCACCTCTCTTCCCATCAGAGGTGGAAAGATGGCAATCTCTCCACAGTGGCTTCCTGTGCCCCACCCTCTTTAGCATATTGATTATCATGAAAATATATTCAGCTCTTTAGTTTAGAGCAAAAGTGAAGTCTATCTTTTCGAGAGACTTGCCTTGTAAGGTCTTTCTGGCATGAATCTCCCTTTTTTCCTCTTTTCTTTCGCTAATAAACTCTGTTCTAAAACTTTCTTTTTGCTAATAAACTCTGTTCTAAAACTCATCTGGCCACTCTGAAAACCATTTCAGGGTCAAGTCAAAGAACCCATGAGTTTACACTGTAATACACCTGGCATCGCCCACCACACCTGCTCCCTGGGAGGAAGTCATGACTCAGAGTGCCTCCAGAAGGCATCCAGCTGGCTGTGGACATGGCGGAGCTGAAATCCACATCTGTGTGGCTAGAAGACTCTGGAGTGTGGCAATGACAGCTCAGACTTGAGAGTTAGGCAGCCCTGGGTTTCTGTTCGGACTGTGTGTCTCACTTGAGCATGCCTGAGTCCCACCTCCTCCCCAAGTCTCAGTTTTTTCATCTATAAAATGGAGATCCTGGCCATCCCTGCCTTAAAAGGAGTGGGAACTCATTGTTATGACATGTAAAGTGCTCAACGTGATGCCTGTCTTGAGTCAGCTGTCAAGGAATTGGGGAGCTAGTGGGGTTAAGAGCATCTCCTGCATTCAGACCACAGCTCTGCCATTTACTGCCTGAGGGACAGGATTCCTCATCTACAAATATGGGTGATACTAACACCTGTTTCTCTGAGTCACTGTTGGGGACAATGAACTCATTGTGTATCCGAAGTGCTAGGACAACATCGGACACATAGAAAGCATGTGCTGCGGGGCTCTGTGGCTCAGCCTATAATCCCAGCACTTTGGGAGGCTGAGGCGAGTGGATTGCCTGAGCCTGAGGGTTCGAGACCCACCAGGGCAACTTGGCAAGATCTTGTCTCTACAATAAATAAAAAAACTTAGCCTGGCGTGGTATTGCACGCCTGTAGTTCTGGCTACTTGGAAGGCTGAGGTGGAAGGATCACTGGAGCCCAGCAGGTTGAGGCTGCAGTGGCCGGGAGCGTGCCACTGCACACCAGTCTGGGCAACAGAGTGAGACTCCAACTCAGAAAAAAAAAAAGAAAGCATGTGCTCTTGTGGCAGGAAGACTGCAAAACTGGCTCCAACTCTTCACCCCTCACGTGCCTGTCTCTGTAACACACCTGGAACTCCCCCATCAAGAGCTGGAGCCCACTTCACCTGACCTTGAAACTGAGCTGGCCTGGGACTTGCTTTGACTGATGGAATGTGCCAGGTCTGAGTCTAGACTTCAAGAGGCTTATGCACCTCTCCTGTCTGAGAGCCTTGCCCAATAACCATTTGAATAGCCTGCTGGAGGATGAGAGACCACATGAAACAGAGACAAACATTCCAGCAGAGCCCAACCCAGACCAGCCAATACCTAGGCATCCCAGAGGCTGCTCACAGATGCAGGAGTGAGCCCAGCTCAGATCAGATGAGCTGGATCAGATCAGCGGACCTGCCCTATGACCTGTAGGCTTGTGAGACAGGATGAATGTTTGCTCTTTGAAGACATTAAGATTGGAGGTGGTTTGTTATGTAGCATTAGCTTACAAATGCAGCTATTATTAATTTTTTTTTTTGAGTTGGAGTCTTACTCTGTCACCCAGGCTGGAGTGCAATAGCACACTCATGGCCACTGCAGCTTTGACTTGCTAGGCTCAGGTGATCCTTCTGCCTCAGCCTTCCAAGTAGCTGGGACTACAGGCATAAGCCACCACACCTGGATAATTTTTTGATTTATTGTAGAGACAAAGTCCTGCCATGTTGCTCAGACTGGTCTCAAACCCCTGGGCTCAGGCAATCCTCTCACCTCCACCTCCTAAAGTGTTAGGATTACAGGTGTGAGCCACTGCGCCCAGCCTATTACTAATTTTTGATTGATATTTGGGACATACTGTGTAGGCTGACTTTGCTGACCCTCTCTCCAGAGGCCAAGGGCCACCAGAGCCCACCAGGGCTACCTTCCCTATTTGGAAATGAGGGTAGAAAAAAGCAATCAACAATAATAGTTGGAGAATCCAATAGCACTCTTTCAAAAGTTGATAGACAACTACACAAGAGGTTGACAAGGAAATAGAAGACTTGAAAAATATTAGAACCCAACAAGACCTAACAGACATCTACAGAACACCCAATCTAACCACAAAGATATACTTTCTTCTTAAGAACACATGGAAAATTCTTCATAATGGACCATATGCTAAGACATAAAACAAGTCTCAATAAACTTAAAAGTGTAGAAATGATAAAAAGTAAGTTTTCCAACAACAGTAGAATGAACAACAAATAAAAATTGTTAGAACTAGTAAATCAGTTTAGCATAGTTGCAGGATACAAGATCAATATACAAAAATTAGTTGAATTCCTATAAACTAGCAATGAATGATTCAGAAGTGAAATGAAGAAAACAATTCAATTTATAATAATATCAAAAAGATTAAATTACTTAGGTATACATTTAACAAAGGAAATGCAAGACTTGTACACTGAAAATGACAAAACATCACTGAAAGAAATTAAATGAAACTGTAATAAATGAAAAGGTATCCTGTGTTCTCAGATCAGAAGATGTAATATGGTTAAGATGGTGATACTCCCCAAATTGATCTGCAGATTCAATGTAATATTTATTAAAATCCCAGCTGGCTGTTATGCATAAATGAAAAGCTGATTCTAAAATTCATGTGGAGACACAAGGGTCTCAGAATACCCAAAATAATTTTGAATACAAGAGCAAAATTGGGGGATACAGACTTCTTGTTTTAAAAACTTACTACAAAATTACAGTAATCATGACTGTTTAGTACTGTCATAAGGATAGACATGTAGATCAATGGAATATAATTTGAGAGTCTAGAAATAAACATCTTTATGGTAAATTGATTTTTAACAAGGATGCCAAGACAATTCAAACAGGGAAAGAACAGGCTTTTCAACATATGATGCAGGGACAAATGGATATCCACATATAAAAAGTGAAATTGGGCCCCTCTCTCATGTCAAATACAAATGGATCAAAGATCTAACTATAAGAGTTGAAACCATACAACTCTTGGAAGAAAACATAAGCATACATCTGTGTAACTTTGAATTTGGGCAGCAGGTTCTTTAATCTGACACTGGAAATAAAAGCCACCAAAGGAAGGAAAAATAGATAAATAGAACATCATGAAAATTTAATACTTTTGTACTTCAAAAGACATGATCAAGAAAGTGCAAAACAACACAAAGAATTAAATAAAATTTTTGCAAACCAAATATTGGATAGAAATATACTGCCTGAAGTATATAAGTAAATATTACAACTTAACACCAAAAAGACAAATGACCCAAGTTTTAAAAAATGGGCAAAGCAGTGAACAGATGTTTCTCCAGGGAAGAAGAACACATGGTCAATAAACACATGAAAAGATTCAAAACATCATTCATTGTTAGGGAAATGAAAATCAAAACCTCAATAAGATACCACTTTACACTCACTAGGATGGCTATTAAAACAAGAAAAAAAGGAAATATGCATTGTGAGGATATGGAGAAATGGGATCTCTTATACATTGCCAGTGGAATGTAAAATGGTGCCACCACTGAGGAAAACAATTTGGTTATTTCTCGAAGAGTTAAATATTAATTTACTATATGATCCAGCAATTAATTCACTCTCAAGTCTATCTCCAAGAGAAATAAAAACATATATGTACACAAAAACTTGCACATGAATGTTCACAGCAGAATTATTTATGACAGTCAAAGAGTAGAAATTACCCAAATGTCCATCAACCAATGGATAAACAAAATATAGCATATTCATACAATGGAATATTATTTAACAAAAAAGAATGAAGCACTGATTCATGTTGCAGCATGGATGAGCCTTGAAAACGCTATGCTAAGTGAAAGAAGCCAAACAGAAAAGACCACATACTGTGTGACTCCACTTACATGAAATGTCCAGAACAGGAGACTCCGTGGAGACAGCAAGTAGATTAGTGTTTGCCAGAGGCGGGAAAGGGGAGAAATGAGGGAGTGACTACTCAGAGGAACGAAATTTCACGTGAGTGGATGGAAATGTTCTGGAATTAGACAGCAGAAATCATTGCACACCTTTGTGAATATGCCAAACACCACTGAATGGTACATTTTAAAAAGTGACTTTTATAATATGTGAGCTGCACCTCCATTTTTTAAATTTAAAGAAATGAGAGTAATGTAGAGAAACTTGTTTTCAGCTCCTACATGCAAATAGCTTGGAAGTCGTCACTCTTATCCTTACCACAAGAAAAAGCTCAATCAACTTAAAATCAAAAACTTTTCTTTGACCAATCATAGAACTGAGGTCAGAGAGCAAACAGCCACCCCAAAATCTGTAGAGTCACAGAGAGTCACAGCTGATACCTGCTTACTTAGGGCAGAAGCCTCTGGGATGAAATGGTAGAAACACTTAACTGGTCATTTTGGTAAATGGTTGGAGGATGTGTGTAGACTAGCATAAAAGTGAGTCCTGGGGGCTGCAGTCTTAGGGAACCTTCAGTCTTAGGGGGCCTCTGGCCTTAGGCAGCCTTCACACTTTCATGGGTTCTACCTCTAGGAATCCCACCAGGTTCTTACAGTAGAGAACTGAGAAAGATCCCCACCTGGCTGGCAGTAGGAGAGAAGGAGTAGCCATTGCAACATACCCAAAGCATCCTCCCTGAGAGAGGCCTGCTCTCCAGGGAAAAAGCCTCTACCAGAGGCGTCAGGCTTCCTGTCTTGCTTAAGGGGGAGACAGAAAAAGTCAAGAAACACTTGTGAAGATCACAGCCCAGAGATGACTGCACATTAAATCATTTCGAGTTAATCATATAATTATGAAATGCTTTCCCTCCCCACACTACACCCAACACCAACAGGGTTTCAGGAAAATGGCAGATTTCATCTGGAAGAGCTGGAAGACACAGACTGTTTCTGAGGAGGCCTGCTTAGGAAAGCCCCAAGGAAACAAGAAGTACAAAAACAAGGACACTAGAGGCATTGGCAGTCTCTGGCACTACAGCTACAGAAAGTATGCAACACAGCCCAACTCCTGGCCAGTATAACATAGAGCCTCATCCTTACACCTCCATTCTTCTTATCCAGTATTTTATGCCTGGTTTTCAACAAAATATTACCATGCATGCTAAAAAAGCAAGAAAAAAAAATCAACACAAAAAAACATAGCTTGAAGAGAAAAAGCAAGCATCGGAACCAGACTCAGACAGAACACAGGTTTCGGAATTATAGATAATAAATTAAAATCATGATTAATATGTTGAGTGTTTTAAAAGGAAAAAAAGTAGACAATATGCAGGAACAGACAGGCAATGTGAGCAGAGAGAAGGAAATGCTAAAAATGAAAACACTGACAGAAATAAAAAGTACCTTTGATGGGCTCATCAGTAGACCGGACACAGCAAAGGAAAGAATCAGTGAAACTGAAAATACACAAGAAGAAATTTCCCAGTTGGAAAAGTGAAGAACAGAAAAAGTAGAAAAAAACAGAACAGAAAATCTAATAAACGTGGGACCATTTCCAAAGATGTAATATACAATAATTGGAATACCAGAAGTAGATGAAAGAGAAAACAGAGTAACAAATATAACTGAAGTAATAATGGCCGAGAATGCTCTAGAATGAATGACAGACACCAATTCTCTGATCCTGGAATTTCAGAGACTATCAAAGCAGGATAATTACCAAGAAATCTGGATATATCATATTCAAAGTTCAGAAATGCAAAGATAAAAAAGAATATCTTGAAAGAAGCCAGAGGGGGAAAAAGCCCCATCTTACATATAGAGGAACACAGATAAGAATTGCATGAAATTTTATTTCAGAAAAAATTCAAGCAAAAAAAAAAAAGAGAGAGAGAGAGAAGTAAAATATTTAAAGTGTCAAAAGAGCGTAACTACCAACTTAGAATTCTATATTAAGTGAAAATGCCCTTCAGAAGTAAAAGAGAAATAGACTTTCCCATGTAAACAAAAACTGGAAGAATTATTGCCAGTAGACCTGATTTGCAAGAAATATTAGAAGATAATTTTCAGAGAGAAGAAAAATGATGTAGGAAGAGCATTGATGAAGTATAAATGAAGGTAAAATAAAATATTTTATCTTTTTATTTCAATTGAACTGATAGATGATTGGTCAAAATAACAATAAAAACAATGTTTGGTTGATTACAAATTATGGAAAAGTGAAATGAATGACAGAAACGTTATAAGGGACAGGAGGGAAGAATTGGAGCTCTATGTTATCAACCGATTTTTTTGTTCCCAGAATTATTATTAAACCCCTAATCCCCAGTGTGATGGCATCTGGAGATGGGGCTTTTAGAAGCTAATTAGGCTTAGATCACGTCATGCGGGTGGGGCCCTCATGATGGGATTAATGGCCTTATAAAAAGAGGAAGATCTCTCTCTCTCTCTCTCTCTCTCTCTCTCTCCCTCTATCTCCTTCCCTCCCTCCCTCTCTCTTTTCTTTCCTCCCTTCCTCCCTCCCCCTGCGCGTGCAAGGATAAAAGTCCATGTGAGGCCATAGCAAGAAGTTGACCATCTGTAAATCAAAGAAAAAGCCTTTACTAGGAGCCCAATCAGCTGGCATCTTGATCTTTAACTTCTTAGTTTGAGCTGTGAGAAAATAAATGTCTGTGTTGAAGCCACCTAGTTTATAGTCTAAACAGCCTATGATCCTCTGTTGCAAAATACGTGCACTATCCATGAAGCAGTATAACATTTTTAGAAAGTGGACTAAGAATAATTATAAATGTATATTGTAAACTCTAGGGCAACCACTAGAGTGGTTTAAAAGTGAGATATTGTTTTTCTTTTTTTTTTTGATTTGAAGTCTCATTCTGTCACCCAGACTGGAGTGCAGTGGCCACTCCCGGCCACCGCAGCCTCGACCTGCTGGGCTCCGGCGATCCTTCTGCCTCAGCCTTCCAAGTAGCTGGAACTACAGGCACGCTACCACGCCCGGCTAATTTTTTGATTTATTGTAGAGATGAGGTCTCACCAAGTTGCGCAGGCGGGTCTCAAACCCACAGGCTCAGGCAATCCACTCATCTCAGCCTCCCAAAGCACGGGATTACAGGCTGAGCCACCAAGCCCGGCTGTGGATATTGTTAATTTGTTAAGAAAGGAGAGAAAATGAATCATATATAAGGGTCCACTAAAACCAGAGAAGTCAGAAAAAGAAGATAAAAAATAAAATAAGGAATAAGTACAACAAAGAGAAAAAGGTGACACACATGGCAAATATTAGTTCGATTATTTCAATAGTCAATTTACATGCAAATAAGCTACATACACAAATTAAAAAGCACTGAGTGCCAGAATAGATTTTTTACAAAACAAGACTCTACTGTATATTTTCTATAGAAACACACTCTAAATATAAAACTCGAACAAGTTAATAGTAAGTGAATAGACAAGGATATATGAGGTCCAACAATTAAGTTCATGAACTCATCCTAGAAAAGTGCTATGTACCTCTTTACTCAATATCACAAAAGTCACCTTTGATGTACTCCCCTTGGGAAGCTGTGCACCAATGCCAGTGCCTAGTCCACCCATCAAAGCAGTTTTGGAACTCTTTTCCTGGAATGACCATCAGAGCCATCGTTGAATTACCCTGATGTCCTGAATGTCATTAAATGTCTTCCTTTTGATATTTCCTTCATCTTCAGGTTAAAAAGAAAAGTCCCTGGGGGCCAGATCAGGCAAGTAGGGAGGGTGTTCCAATACAGTTATCTGTACACTGCTGCCAATGTAAGTGCATGGTGGCAAGCTCATGAACTTAATTAACTGTCAGACCTCAACAAATAACAATGACAGCTCTGATGGTCATTCCAGAAGAAGAGTTCCAAAATTGCTTTAACAGGTGGACTAGGCGCTGGTGTCAGTGCATAACTTCCCAAGGGGAGTACTTTGAAGGTGACCGTAGTGATATTCAGCAGTGAGGTATGGAGCACTTTTTCTAGGATGGTTCACAAACCTAATTGTCAGACTTCATATTCTACTAACACTAATCAAAAGAAAACTGTAGCAGCTATATTAATTCAGAAAAGCAGACTTCAAAATGAGGAAAGTTGTCAGGGATAAGGAGGATGTTACATAATGTTAAAAAGGGCAATTTTCCAAGAAGAGCTAACAATCTTAAACATGCTTGCATGTATCACAGAACATCAAAATACGTGGGGTAAAAACTGATAGAAGTAAAATGAGGAATAAAGCCTGCTCTTAGAGGTGGAGACCTCAACACTCTCTTAATTACCGAAAGATAAAGAATGCAGAAAAGCGCTAAGGACCGAGTTGATCTGAACAGCAGTATCAATCAACTTGATGTAATTGACACTTATAGAATACTCCATCCATCAACAGCAAACTACACATTCTTTTCAAGCTTACATAAAACATTCATCAAGGTGGGCCATATTCTGGTCCATGAAACACATTTAAAATAATACGTTGTATGTTCTCAGACCACAATAACAGGACAGTTGGGAAATCCCCAAACATTTGAATGTAAACAGCATAGATCTGTATTATAATTCCAAAGGGCACAGTCCTGAATGCCATAATCCCAAATGTTAGAATCCCCAAAGATCAAAATCTCTAAAGTCTAAATCCCAAAATTGTAAAATCCCTAACAACTAAAATTCCCCCCAAATCCCAATCTCAAAAAGTTGCATCCTGTGAAGCAGAACTGTTACCTTGTTGTTGTCTGTATTTGAAAAGTAAGTATGCTTTAAGGAGATGGGTATGTGTGCCAAATTGACAAGGGGTGAACTCGTGGTGTTGATTGTGGGTGTCAGCTTGAATGGACAATAAAATACCTAGAAACTTAGTAAGCGTGATGTTGGCTGTTGTTGTTTGATCACCACCACCATTTCCACCATAACTGGGTCTATATCTGAGAGCACAAGGAATATATCTTCTTGTACCCAGAACAGCATAGAACAAAACAGCACAAAAGCATGGCCCAGAAGGCAGGAAGAGCTTATGTCGGTGGATGTCAAGTCACAGAATTGCAAAAAGAGCAGGGTCATGTAGAAAATGAATATGGACACATTCTCCAAGGAAGGGCACTGGAAGAAGAAAAGCAGCTCTCCATCACGAGGGAAGGCTTCAAGATATAGTCAATGATCATGAAAGTCGCCCGGCTCTCAGGGACCAACTCAGTGCCACTGCCCAAATTCTGTTCTGGTTATACATTTTTCACATGTCAATTTTTCTTTTTAGTTATTTTTCTTTTCTTTCTTTTTAAAGTTTTCCCACTATGTTAAATTGCCAGCATTCATTTTTACTCTTCACTTTGTTGTGTATTTCTTCTTTGCCTCATCTCCAACACTGGAGGTGTAAATCACAGGGAGATGTAGAGAGTTCTAATTAATTTGATGCATTTTTTTGCCAGTTGAACTCCAGAGGGGTGCCATCGCAACGTGGACCTTGTTTGTAAGCGTTGTGCATATATGAAAAAACACTGACATATTCTCAATAAACGTAGAGATGTTCTCTTTGCACATCTGCATTTGTGAAAGATAGAATTTCTCATGTTCTTGGCTGTTTGGGCAATGGCATGTACTATGGCAACTCATTACAGTTTCTGAACAATCTCGTCAAGAGACTTTGGTAGTTTGTCACAGTATTTCAGATGACCGCAGTTATAAAGATGAGCACCCACAATTGCCAACCATAGTGATGTGCGTTTACACATTTCCCTTCTGACTATTTCTGTATAAATATGGTTTTTCTGCCCATAACTGTTCTACTTGTGTGACTGTTGTTAGTATACCTGAGTGCGAATGTTTGCAAAGGTATATGTGTTATTAATGCCTATTTTGTTGTGCAAAATGTCCTGTGGAGTGTTTTGTTACGATTTTATGCTTCTCAGATAATTTCCCTTTTAAAAATGTCAATAAATATATGTAAACAGTATTTCATTATTTTTTCCAGAATTATAATCTTGGGATTTTGATCTTTTAGGATTCCAATTCTCAGGATTGTAGATCTGAGGGATTTCTCTTTCAGGATCTCAACATTCGGACTATGACATCCAAGATTAGGTCTTCTGACATTATGATTGGCTCTCAAACAACATAAATAACCGAGGAAATGGAAAGAAATGAGGAAGAGGAAATGGCAAAGAAAGAAAATATTTTGAGATAAATAAAATTTTAAAAAATATACAGTAATTTATGGATGCAGCTAACAGAGTATCAGAGGGAAGTTTATAGCCCTAAAAATGTATAGATTTGAAAAGAAGAAAGATCTCCAGGGAGTAAACCAAGTTAACACCTGGGGAAAGTAGAAAAAGGATAGTAATTTCAACCTAACGTAAATAGATGAAAAAAATAGTAAAAATTAGAGCAGAAATCAATGAAAATAAAAACAGTAAAAACAATTTTAAAAATCATCAAACCAAAAGCTGGTGCATTAAAAAATATCAATTAAATTGATAAACCTCTAGGTAGACTAACCAAAAAAAAAGAAAGAAAACATAAACTACCAATATCAAAAATAAAGGAGGAGTAATCATTACTGACATCACAAGGATAATAAAGAAATACAAAATTTTGGTTGGGTGTGGTGGCTTTTGCCTGCAATCCCAACACTTTGGGAGGTAGAGGCAGAAGGACCGTTTGAGGTCAGAAGTTTGAGACCAGCCTGGGCAACATAGTGAGACCCTGTCTCTACAAAAGTGAGAAATTAGCTGGGCATAATGGTACATGCTTGCAGTCCTACTTATTCAGGAGGCTGAGGCTGGAGGATCTTCATCTCAGGAGTTTGAGGCTGCAGTGAGCCATAGTCACATCGCTGCACTCCAGTCTGGGTAACAGAGCAAGACTGTGTTTGTAATAATTAAATAAATATTAAAAGCAATTCTAAACCTACAAATTTGACAACTTAGATGAAGTGGACCAATTCTTAAAAAGATGCTAACTACAAAAACTCACACAAGAATACATAATCTGAATACCCATATCAATACATAGACTGATTGTATAACCTTCCAATAAAGAAAGCATCAGTCCAGGTGATTTTATTTGGTGAATTTTACCAAACATTTAAGGAAGAAATGATACCAATTTGCTGTAGTCTCTTTCAGAAAATAGAAACCAAGGAAATACCACCTCACTGATTCTAGGAAGCTAGCATTACTCTATTACCAAAATGATATAAGAATCTTTTAAAAACATGGATGCAAAAATCCTTAACCAAATTATGGCAAACCGAATCCAACCATGTATAGAATTTTATACCAGAACGCAGTGGTGTGCAAGACTGGTTCAATACTCAGATAATCCAACAACACTGCCACGTCAACAGACTCAAGACGAAAACTCATCATATCAGTGTTGCAGAAGAAGCATTTGACAAAACCCATTACTTGCTCTTGATAAAATGTTGCAGGAATAAAGGTGCAATGGACTGAACAGTTATATGCTTTGAAATCTACATGTTGAAATCCTAACCCTGAGGAGTTGATGGCATTAAGAGATGACCCATGAGGACAGCACTTTCATGACTGGAGTTAGTGGCCTTAGAAGGAGATCTCAGGGAGATCCCTCACCCCTTCCAGCAGGCAAGAACACAACAAAATGACAGCGAGGGTCTGTGGACTAGGAGAAGGGCTCTTGTCAGAGACTGAATCTGCCAGCACCCTGATCTTGGGCTTTCTGGCCTCCAGACAGTGAGAAACACATTTGTGTTGTGTTATTAGCCTCTTAGACTATGGGATTTGTGTTACAGCAGCCTGAGCTGACTGAGACAAAAGGGGGAACTTCTTCACCTTAAGAAAAAAAAGTCAACAACTTCCATACAAAAACCTTACAGCTAACATTATGCTTAGCGGTGAGAAGCTGGATGGTTCCCCCTAAAATTAGGAACAAGACAGGGATATCCTCACTCGCTGGTCTTCTCCAACATTGTATTGGAGGTCCCAGGTCACTACCAGGGACAATAAGACAATAGAGAGAAATAAATGTACAGAGACAGAGAAGGAATGAGTAAAATTGCTTTTGTTCATAGATGACATGATTGACCACGTAGAAAATCTTAAAGATCAAACAAGAAAACTCCTGGGACTAATAACAATGCCTCAGGGCCGGGCACAGTGGCTCATGCCTGCAATCTCAGCACTTTGGGAGGTGGAGGTGAAAGGATGCCTGAGCCCATGAGTTCGAGACCAGCTTGGGCAATGTGGTGAGACCTTGTCTCTATAATAAATCCAGAAGTTAGTCATGTGTGGTGGTATGTTCCTGTTGTTCCAGGTACTAGGAAAGCTGAGGTAGAAGGATCATCTGAGCCCAGCAGGTCGAGGCTGTGGTGGCCATGAGCCGAGTGCTACTGCACTTCAGCCTGGATGACAGTGAGACTCGGACTCAAAAAAAAAGAGAGAGAGAAAGGAAAGAAAAAGACCTAGAAAACCCAACACAGTACTGAAGCATTAGGAGGAGAGTTGGAAGACTCGCGCTAACTGATCTAAAAACTCACCATAAAGTTATAGTAGTCAAGACAGCATGATATTGGCAAAGAAGTGGACAAGTGGATCAGTGGAACAGAACAGAGGCCTAGAAGGAGATCCCCACAACATGGTCAACTGATCTTTCACAAAGGGGCCAGGGCAATTCAGAGTAAAAGGAACAGATGATGGTGGAACAGTTGGATGCCGTCTGCATAAACATCAGCCCAGTCACAAAACTTTCCCGTTCACAAAAATGAATTCAGAATAGGTCATAGACCTAAATGAGAAACAGAAAGCCACTGGACTTTGAGAAGAAAATATAGAAGGAAGTCTAGGTAACCTTTGACTTGGTGACAAGTTGTCAGATATAACACCAAAAGCATGATCCATGAAAGAAAAAAATGGATAAGTTGGACTTCATTAAATTTAAAACTTCTGACTTCCTCTCCAGGAGTCCACGGAGGGAGCATGGGCTTGAGCTGCTCCCCAGCCGCAGAGGCCCTGCCCTTGTCAGATGGTGCAGACATGTCAGAACAAAGTAAGGATCTCGGCGACCCCAACTCTGCAGCCGAGGCCCGCAGCTCAGAGGCGAGGGCCCCTCCACCAGCGAACCGCAGAGCCCCCGAGCCCTCCCCCGGGCCTGACTGCCGTTGGGCAGGGCCCACCATCACCCCAGGCCCCAAGGCAACGAGCCACTAGGATGACCCGAAGGCCCTGCAGCAGGCTGTGGAGGGGGGCTGAGCCCCCCAGACCCCCAGCGCAGCCCAGCCAGGCCCTGCGCTGCCCGCGCCTGAGCAGCTAGTGCAGAAGGCACACGGGATCACGTGGTATGTGCTTGTCAAGGGCCAGAAGACCACGATCATCTGGTTTCCAGACATGGTGAAATAAGTCATTGGCAGGTCCAAGAAGTGGTGCAGGAGCACCCAGCCTCATCCTCGCCCGAGTGTTGGGCTGCACCTGAGGCCGACCAGCCTCCACACCATGGAGTTTGTGTAGGTCAGGGCACTGGAGCCACAAGAGCTGGACAGGGTGATGCCGAGCAACCACACTCGCAGGACAGGCCTCCGGCTCACGATCCTGAGCCTCGTCTGTGTGAAGAGCCGAGGTGCCTGGGAAAGCGTCGGCGGGAACGTGCTGCGGATCCTGTGGCTGCGGCCCTGGACGAGCAGGCACTCCACCTTCAGGGACGCGAGGAAGCTCACCACTGAAGAGTTCGTTCAGCAGAATTAATTAGCTAAAGTTCCAGTGCGTGCCCCACGGGGAGCCTCCCGATATGAGTTCTTCTGGGGCTCCTGAGCAGTCGCAAAATCACCAAGATACAAACCACAGAGTTGCTGGCCAGGGTCTTTAAGGAACATCCCCAGGCCTGGCCTTCCAGGTACAGAGGAGCTCTGGAGTAGGCCAGAGCTCTGCAGGAGGCAAATCCCATTGTCCACTATTCCCCCACCTCCCCCCTTCCACGGCAGCAGCGTCTCTGGGGACTAGCAAGGCCTGGAGGCAGATTAATCGTTTGGGAACCTCCCCAGGGCTGTGGAGGGGTGGGGGTGGGTCATCAGAGTATGCCGGATTTACGGTGTGGTATTCACGTGTAACTTTTAAGTTTTCGGTACAGTGCTCTTTTCCCTTTTAATGCAATGTTGCATCCATTTGGGTACTGTTAAGTAGTATTTAGGATATATGAATGTTTATAAGTAAGCTCGGTTGGGGTTTTGCTTTCGTGCTGCCATTCTTGAATTTTTGTACTGGAGACATGCTAAACTCATGAAACACATTGAGGGATTTTCCACTGTATTCTTTTCTATGGGTCGGAAGGTGTGTACTGGGGTAGACGGCTTCTGGAGAGTTAGGAAGAACTCATCAGCAAAGCTGGCCTAACCCCAGTCAAGGCCCCTCTCTTTATGACCTCTCTGGGCACACGGCACATCCTTGTGGAGGGAGCTGATGAGGACTGAACTGATCTCAATGTGGGCACTTGGCAAACTTGACAAAATACATACACAATCCCACCACAAGTCAATTTTAAAGCAAACATTAAGGATTCTTGTGATACAATTTTTAAAATTTTGAAACTTCTGCAAAAGATGACATTAAGATAATAAAAAGACAAGCCACAGATTGGGAGGAAGTATTTGCAAAACACATATCAGATAATGGATTTGTATCTAAAATATACAAATAACTCGTGAATCTCAACAATAAGAAAACAAACAACCCGATTTAAAAATGGGCAAAAGACCTAAACAGACACCTCACCACAGAAGATATCCAGATGGCAAAGAACATATGAAAAGATGCCCACAGTCACTCGCCACCAGAGAATTTCAAATTAAAGCCATGATGCATTACCAACGCAGGTCTAGTAACATGTCCAAAAATATAAACAGGAACCCTGACAATACCAATGGCTGGCAAAGATATGAAGCAACATTCATTGTAGGTGACACTGCAGAACGGAGCAGCCACTGTAGAAAACTGTCTGGCAGCTTCTCATAAGGCTAAACACAGTCTTACCACACAACCCAGCAATTGTGGCAGTAGGTCTTCACCCAACTGATTTGCAACGTATGCCCACAAAAAGCCTGTGTGTGAATGTTTGTGCATCGTCACGAACTAGTAATCATGAAGCACCAAAAATGCCCTTCCGTAGTTGAATGAATCATCAAACTATGGTATGTCATGCAACGGAATATCACTGGCCATGAAAGGAAATGTGCTTTCGAGGAAACAAAACAAAACAAAAACAACAACAAAAAAACCATGGATGAATCTTAAATGAATATTGCTAAGTGAAAGATGCTGGTGTGAACATGTGACCTATTGTCTGATTCCAATGATGTGGTGTTCTGTAAAAGGCAAAATTAGAGCGAAAGTAAAAAGGACAGATTGCCAGGGACTGGGAAGGAATGGCGAGGGGCAGAGGAGAGGGAGTGGTGAAGCACAGATGTTTTTAGGGCAGCGAAACTATTCTACAGTGACACCATCATGGTAGGTATGGGACACTATGCATTTATCAACACCCGTAGAACGTACATCACAAAGAACGAAGCGTAAGACATGTAAATTTTAAGGGAATGTAGGAGGTTGGAGGATCCCAGGATGAGAAGCAGGGTGTGACCACGCAATATAACTGCATTAGGAATATATGCAACAACCTTATCAAAAGGAAAAGGGCACTGACCTGAGGAATGTGGACATGAGTCTCAGAGACAGACTAAAAGGCGAAAAGAACCACACCCATGCACTGAGCTCCAGTGGATAACAGCACTTCCCTTGAGAGTCACGGGGTTGATAGAGTTGGAGGTTTGTCAACTGCAAACCTCATGTGGCAATGTGACCCTCTGTGTACAGGGGGGCCTGGTGGGGATGACTGGATCCTGGGGGTGGATCCCTCATGAATGGCGGGGCTGTTCTCACTGTCATGAGTGATTCTCACCCTATTATTCACGTGAGAGCTGTTTGTTTCATGAGAGCCTAGTGCTGCCTGTTTTCTCTTGCTTCTGTTCTTACCATGCAATTTGTCTTCATCATGAGAAACTTCCTGAGGCCTCACTAGACGCTGGGCAGATGTCGGCACCGCGCAGAACTGTGAGCTACACACCTCTGTTCTTTATGAATCAGCCAGCCTCAGGCATTTTTTTATAGCCACAAAAAATGAGTGGACACACGTGTACATTGGAAGTAAATAGTTAAATACACGACTGATGGGACCCAGACTTGCTGGAGGGGGAAGTGACAGATGAGGAAAGGAAGGAAGAAAGATCCATGTGGTGATAAAGTTGGAGACGGCAGTGTGAATCCTGTTTAGTTTCACTTAGATGCTGATGGTTAAAGGTTACACTTGGTGATGTAAGTGTGAACTTTTTGGCTAGTTTAGTTTAGATGCAGATGGTTACAGGATGGAGTTGGAGACATCAGTGTGGACTCGTGTTTAGTTTAGATGCAGATGATTAGTTAGAGTTGGAGACATCAGTCTGAAATCATCTTTAGTTTAGGTGCAGATGATTACAGGTTAGAACTAGACAACATCAGTGTGAACTCATGTTTGTTTAGACGTAGATGGTTATGGATTGGAGTTGGAGACATCAGTGTGAACTCGGATTTAATTTTGTTTAAATGCAGATGGTTATGGATTAGAGTTGGAGCTATCAGTGTGAACTCGCGGTTAGTTTAGTTTAGATGCAGGTGATTACAGATTGGTTGGAGACATCAGTGTGAACTCATTTTGTTTAGAAACAGATGGTATGGGTTGGAATTAGAGAAATCAGTGTGTACTCATGTTTAGTTTAGTTTAGATTTAGGTGGTTGCAGGTTAGAGTTGAAGACTTCACTGTAAACTCCTGGTTAATTAGTTTAGACATAGATGTTTATGCGTTAGAGTTGGAGACATCAGTGTGAACTTGTGTTCAGTTCAGTTTAGATGCAGATGGTTACGGGTTAGAATTGCAGACATCAGTGTGAACCCGTGTTTAGTTTAGTTGCAGAAGGGTAGGGGTTGAGTTGGAGACATCAGAGTGAACTTGTGTTTTGTCTAGATGCAGATGGTTGCAGGTTGGAGTTGGAGACATCAGTATGAACTCCTGGTTAGTTTATATTAGATGCAAATGGTTACAGGTTGGATTTGGAGACATCGGTGTGATCTTGTGTTTAGTTTGGATGGTTATGGGATAGCGGTGGAGACATCAGTGTGAACTGCTGCTTACTTTAGATGCAGATGGTCAGAGGTTAGAGTTGGGGACATCAGTGTGAACTCATATTTAGTTTAGTTTAGATGCAGATGGTTACAAGTTGGCATTGCAGACATCAGTGTGAAATCGTGTTTACTTTAGTATAGATGCAGATGGTTAGGGGACGGAGTTGGAGGCATCAATGTGAATCCATGTTTAGTTGAGTTTAGATGCAGATGGTTAGAGGTTAGTGTTGGTGACTCAGTGTGAACTCATGTTTAGTTTAGTTTAGACGCAGATGGTTGGGGGTTTGGAGTTGGAAACATCAGTGTGAACTCCTGGTTAGTTTAGATCAGATGAAGATGGTTACGGGTTGGATTTGGAGATATCAGTGTGATCTTTTGTTTAGTTTAGGCACCAATGATTTTGCTAGAGAGTTGGAGACATCAGTGTGAACTCGTGTTTACTTTAGTATAGATGCAGAAGGTTACAGACTAGAGTTGGAGACATCAGTGTGAACTTGTGGTTAGTTTAAATGCAGATGGTTATGGGTTAGAGTTGGAGACAGCAGTGCAAACCAGAGCGAACTCAGGTTTACTTTAGTTTTGATGCAGATGGTATGGGTTAGAGTTGGAGACATCAGTGTGAACCCATGTTTAATTTAATTTAGATGGAGGTGTTTAGGGGTTAGAGTTGGGGACATCAGTGTGAACTTGTGTTTAGTTTAGTTTAGTTTAGTTTAGTTTAGTTTAGTTTAGTTTAGATGCAGATGGTTACAGTTTGGACTTGGAGACATCATTGTGAACTCGTGTTTAGTTTAGTTTAGATGCAGATGGCTACGGGTTAGAGTTTCAGCCATCAGTGTTAACCCGTATTTTGTTTAGGTTAGTTGCAGATGATTACAGGTTGAAGATGGAGACATCAGTATGAATCTGTGTTTAGTTTAGATGCAGATGGCTAGAGGTTGGAGTTGAAGACATCAGTGTGAACTCCTGTTTAGTTTAGTTTTGATGCAGATGATTTTGGGTTAGCGTTGGAGACATCAGTGTGAACTCATGTTAAGTTTAATTTAGATCCAGATGGTTACGGGTTAGAGTTGGAGACATCTATGTGAACTTGTGTTTAGTTTAGATGCAGATGGTTACAGGTTAGAGTGGCAGACATCTGTGTGAAGCCATCTTAAGTTTACTTTAGATGCAGATGGTTACGGGTTTGAGTTGGAGACATCGATGTGAATCATGTTTAGTTTAGTTTAGATGCAACTAAACAGGAGTTCACACTGATGTCTCTAACTCCAACCTCTAACCATCTGCATCTAAACTAAACACAGTTTCACACAGATATCTCCATCTCCACCTGTAATCATCTGCAACTCACCTAAACAAAACATGGGGTAACACTGATGCCTGAAACTCTAACCTGTAACCGTCTGCATCTAAACTAAACTAAACTAAACAGATGGTTACTTATAGAAATATTTACAGATACGTGTATGTACAGGAGTTGGTATACACACATTTATTTCTTCACTAAGTCAGCTGAGAGGGACTAGAAATGATGACACCCCAGTAACAATAAGCACCCCTAGAACCCAGGGCTTGGTTTCTAATAGCATTCTCCAATAAATGCAATCAAGGATCCTTGGAGAAAGAATTTCTTCTAGGACTGGGGCAGGAAATATACAACATGAACCTAGGAGATCTTTTTGTCCTGAAGGTAACAAGGAACTAAAACAACAAGAACAAAACACCTCACCATGATGAGGCTGTGTCAAGGGAACAAAGGTGACAACTGGCCAAAGATAAAACAATTTGAACATCAAAAGGTATGAGGGCATATTGGACTGTAACTCAATGTTAAAATAAATATCTTTCGGTTCTTAGTGGTCAAAATGAATAAGCAAATACATCAATAAAAAGCATATCTCATATGCAGGAGAATGCCTAATCATCTGTGCATGTGCCCCCCTCCAGGAAACAATATAGCTCCCTCCTTCCACAGTGTAGGCTATGCCTACTGACTGCCCTTCTCCATGTATAGGGTGGAAAAGGGGAGGACGGTGTGACTTGATGGTGGAGAAACCTGGCCAACAGCTCAGTCAGATGTTCAAGGTCACCATCAACAGTGACACGTCTTATTGACCACATGGACCCTGGGTAGTCTTCCTCCCCAAACCCCATAACCCCAGTTTAATCATGACAAAAGCACCAGACAAACCTCAATAGAGGGATGATCAGCAAGATATCTGACCGGTCTTCCTCTTCACTGTCAAGGTCATCAAAAACAAGAGAGGTCTGGGAGACAGTCACAGTCAAGAGGAGCTTAAGGAGATATTAGAACTGGCTATCTTGCCAGTTCAATAACAATACCACTGGATGGGATCCTGGAGCAGAAAAAGGGGGAAAAAAAGCTAAGGAATGCTAAATAAAGTTTGGACTTGAGTTAATGATAATGTATCTGCACTGATTCATTAATTGTAACACACATATCATACTAGTTTAAGAAGCTAATAATAGGCAAACCTGGATATACAGAAACCCTACTGTCTTCCCAATTTTTCTGTAAATATGAACCTGTTTTGCAAGTAAAGACTTTCTGTCTTTGAATGTGATATGATGCCTGGAGCTGCAGCAGACACTCTGCAACCAGGTGGGGGTGGAAGGCAGAGATCAGAGAACGTTTCTACAAAAGACCAGATAGTAAATATTTTAGGTTTTGTGGGCCGTTTGGCCTCTGCCCCAGCCACTCAACCTAGCATTGTAGCACAAAAGCAGCCATAAGCAATATGTGACTAAATTGGTGAAGCTGAGTTCTAATAATACTTTGTTTACAAAAATAGGCAGTCAGGGATTTGGTGCATAGGTCATAGTTTCCTGACCCCCAGGAGAGTGATACAAACAGTCCAGGGGCCCAGGAGGGTCCTGACACTACTTGGAACATCTTGCTTTAGAAATAATACATTTCCAGCCAGGCGCAGTAGCTCATGCCTATAATCCCAGCACTTTGGGAGGTGGAGGTGAGAGGATTGCCTGAGCCCAGGGGCTCCAGACCAGCCTGGGCAACTTGGCGAGACTTTGTCTTTACAATAAACCAAAAAATTAGTCAGGTATGTGCCTGTGGTTCCAGCTGCTTGGAAGGCTGAGGTGGAAGAATCACCTAAGCCCAGCAGGTCGAGGCTGTGGTGGCCGTGAATGTGCCACTGCACTCCAGCCTG
>CAUYQG010200211.1:0-21195 GCA_963574415.1 Tarsius wallacei | reverse complement strand
CTCCTTAAAGTACAAATACTGGTATGACCCAGGGCAGTCCTTGTACCTTATCTCCTTTCTATCTACCTTCTTAGGTGATATCCACTCTTAAAAAACGATTAATATGCCAACAATTCTAATGCTTAAATCTTCAGCCTAGATCTCTTCCCTGGATTCCAGACTTGTGTGAACAAACTTCTTAATGTATCCTACTAGATGTCTAATATGCAAATCAAAATGAACATGGCCAAAATTATGCTCCTGGGTTTTCTCCAAAACCTGTTCCTATCTGTTTTTTCCTTATCAATAAATAACTTCTTTTTTTTTTTTTGAGTCGGAGTCTCACTTTATCACTCAGGCTGAAGTGTAGTGGCATGTTCATGGCTACCGCAGCCTTGACCTGCTGGGCTCAGGTGATCCATTTGCCTCAACCTTCCAAGTAGCCTGAACTACAGACACCACACCTGGCTAATATTTTGATTTATTGTAGACACGAGATCTCACTGAGTTGCCCAGGCTGGTCTTGGACCCCTAAGCTCAGGCGATCCTCTTGCCTCGGCCTCCGGAAGTACTGGGATTATAGGCTTGCACCACCACACCCAGCCACACCAACTTCATTCTTTCAGTTGCTCTGACCAAAAACCTTGTAGTCTTCTTGACTCTATTCATTCTCTTTTCTAGTATTAAAATGCTTAGTGAATTGTTGGCTCTACCTTGAAAATACCCAGAATAGACAACTTATCTTCCATTTCTATCATTTGATCCATGCAACTACCTCTTATTGCCTGGATACCTTCAGTGGTTTCAATAATTCTACCCTTGTCTTACTGTCACTCCCCACACCTATTCACAAAATATCCTCACTATAAGTCACAGGAGGAGACTTCTTACAGTGACTTCTACATTTATCATCATCTTTTCTCCCTCAGTCAACTTCCTCATTTGGTTCCTTTTCTTTCTTCTAGTACTGTTTTCTCCATGGACCTTACATCTGCTATTTATTCACTTAGAATGCTGTTCCTTCAAATATCCACATGGCTTACTTTCTCACCTGCTTTGGTTCTTCAATCCCTAAACATTTTCTTGCATTTTTTTCCTCAGCAGTTATCAGTTATTAACTGAATTAAAATCTAACTTGATATTTTGTTTATCCTAATTATTCCGTCTTCCCCCTGGAATACAAGTTCCATGAAAGCAGGGATTTTTAACTTTCTCTTTTATTCCATATCCCAAGCCCCTATATTCTTAAGGAGATGGGTGATAACTGACAATTGACAAGCCATTTTACCTGTATAGACTTAAAACTTGGAGTCACTCCTCCAAGGAGGGGTAAAAAGCAGTGTTGAAAATGTGGGAACAGTGGAGAAAGCTGCTAAGCTTCTACCTCTCCTCCTCTACTCTGTATTGTCAGGTGATTCCCTCTCCTCTTTCTAGGGTTTATTTTCTTGAGGAGTGGAGCCTCTAATGTATCCCATTGTGCTCTGTATTTACCTATATTATGTTACAGCATTATTTTAAAATCGTCTACCTTTCTATCAGTGCCAGTAGACCATTAAGCTCCTTGAATGTTGGAACGCTACTTTTTCAGTGATGTAGCCTGAGTATCACAATTGGTGTTTAGAATGACATTCACTCATTGATTTGCTTGGTGCATATTCTAAGAAGAAAATAAAGAGAACCTGAACAAGGTCAAAATGAGGAGCTAGTGACCTCTTAGAAACAGAGTAATGGGAAGTTATCTAGAATTACTCTCAGAACTCTGAGTGACAAGTTCTGATTGCAGAATGAATCTGCAATTTTTTCCTTGTAATTAAGCTTTGAAGTTGGATAAAATCAGTAAAGGTACAGTCAGCCTGAGGCACGCAGCTGGGTGAGAGTTATTTTTCTATTCAGAATATTAATACTTTTCTCATACAAAAACAGAAGGAAAAACATTATCAGGTCTCAAATAGTAAGTGTGTTGGACTGATAAACACTATTCATTTAAATAATATTTTATTAAGCTTCCCAAGCAAGGTTAGGCAGCCGGGCCAATTATTGTTAGATCCAGATTCCTTGTAGTAGCTGCTGCCATATATGCTTTTTGGACTCAATCCTTCTCAGAGTTTACAACACAGAAAGTATATTCGTTTGCATCTGTAGACATTGGTTATTTAACTACAATGCAAGTACGTATATTTTTTAGTCCTTAGATAACTTGATGATATAAGAAGATGGTTATCAGAAGCTCAAAAGGAAATGTTACCAGGAGCCAGATAATAGATGACATGTCCTTACTTGCTATAGCAGTTGTTGCACATACATGAGGTAATTTTTGTGCATTGGGCATGACTGATTATGAATTTAAAAAAAAAACTTAGCCTGCCATTGGTGTACTATGTGACCTTGTAGAACTCATTCTGATTGGCAGAATAGAATCTTCATCAATCACCCTAGCAAATCTCAGGGCAAACTGGAGAGGCTTTGTTCACTGAACTTTCCTTGGCTTGAGGTGTGGAAGGAAACATTATCCTTTGCTTAAACAGATGTTCTTTGCACTTTCTGAAGCAAAACATGAGACATTAGCACTCATTAGCACTCATTTTCACCAAAATCAAATCCGGGCTGTTAGGTGACTTTTCTTAATGGTGAGTAAATTAATGAGAGACAGACTTATTTCTGATGTAACTGGCTTTACTAGGATGAACAGAAAAAGAGGTAGAACGTGGGTCCTGTAAAGGGCCTGGACTCTGACCTCAGACCACAGTGGTGGCAGTTGGTATTCCATCAGTTTTTCCTTCCTAGGGACAGGAGAGATGGGAATCCAAACAGCCAAACCACTATGTAGGAGTAGCCATTTAAATCACACCTGCCTTGAGCCATATCCACCACGAAGAACATGCCCAGCCCTTAAACACTGAAATGGAGATGAAGCCGAGCAGCTGGTGCCACTCCTACCTTTTCATACTGTTAGCATTTCCAATAAATGGGCCCATTTTCATTTAAGTGCCTGACATCAAAAGTGCTTCATTTTAACTGAGGCATGCAAGTGTTCTAAGAGGGACTGAAACAGTTCTCTGTAAGTCACTGAAGCAAGGTCACCACAACAGCAAATGGCTAGTAGTGGAGCATAGGCCAAAAATGAGCAAAGAAGTAACTATTTGGGAAGAAAAGTTACAATAAAATGGAAAAGGCTGAATTTGCAGTGCTAATGAGATACTCACTAGCTATGTTCAGTAGGCAATGATTTGGAGATAGTGTTGGATGTACTGGCAAGAGACAGAAATATCACTTTCTAATTGCTTACCAGTTTATTAGTATTTAGCCAGCAAAAAAGAGGTTGACTACAAGTATATAAGGCTTTGCATCTGGACAGTGCTAAAAAATTTTAATTCTTAATTCTTTTTCTCTTGGTAAATTTTAACCAGGTAACCAAAAAATGATTGCCTCAGAATTTTATAATCATATTGCAATAAATTAGTTGCTTTTTAAAAATTGCATTTAATACTGAGATCTCAAAGGTGATACTCTTGCATAAACAGTTACATACTTAAAAACACTAGCTAAGGATTGGTCACTTCAGCAGATTTCAGAAATGTGTTTGGCAGGCATATTTTTTACAACTTTAGTTGTAAGTAATTTTTCTCTTGTATTACCACTGCTTGATGCATTACAGAAACTCATTTAAAAAATAAATTAGTGAATACGAGAATATACAAAATGTCTGATTTTGTTCTCAGATTTCAAGCTTTTTCTACCACTTGATGAAGAATATGTATATATGTAATTAAAGATATATTTTGAAAGTAGGGAATTAAAATCAGAAAACAAAACCCTCGGAGGCAGTAATTTAAATGATTCTTTTTTTTTTTTTGAGTTGAGTCTCACTCTGTCACCTATACTGGAGTGCAGTGGCCGCTCCTGGCCACTGCAGCCTCGACCTGCTGGGCTCCGGTGATCCTTCCGCCTCAGCCTTCCAAGTACCTGGAACTACAGGCGTGCGCTACCATGCCCAGCTAATTTTTGATTTATTGTAGAGATGAGGTCTTGCCAAGTTGCCCGGGCGGGTCTCGAACCTGCGGGTTTAGGCAATCCACTCACCTCGGCCTACCAAAGTACTGGGATTACAGGCTAAGCCACCGAGCCCGGCCAATTTAAATAATTCTTAACTCAAATATATAGCATTGAAAAAACTGGTAATTTAAAAATATATAGGCCTGTATTATATATCAGTAGCTTAATGTAAGTTTTGTATTTTTTAATCAATAAAAGATACCAAGGCAAATAGGTGAATCTCCTAGTCTCTAGTTGGTTCACGTTGATGAACTTGTTCAAGTTATCTAGGTACTTTTGTCTATGCTGGAGGAAGTTATAATTTTTTTTTTTTTTTGCAGTTCTAACATTTTAGTTCATGTAATAATATTTCTAGATAATTTTCTTATACGTATGATATCTCAATTCCTAAGATACATTCCTTGTACACATATTTTCTATAATACTAATCACAATGAAATAATTTAGGACTAAGGTAAACTTTAGAAGAACTGAAGAAAAGGCTGAGGCAAAGTTCATGTGTTTAAAGACATATTACTTTAAACAACCTAGGTGACAATCTAGGGAGAGCATGGTACCTTACCCATAAACGTTCAATAAGTGACTTCTGATTAATACTTTAGTGGAATTTCATCATCAGTACTAAAATAAAACGATACAAAGAATATTTCTCATTGACAATGGGGCAAAAATATAGCAAATACAAAAGAAGTACAATATGTTATTTTAAAAAAGCTTTTGTCATTTAAGGCAAAAATTGAATAGCAAATCAGAAATAAGTCATATTGTTATCTATTAGCATAGAAACATATTTTTCCCTTTGGCATGACTCTAAATTGCAAAAGTGTAAGTTTTAAAAGGAAAAAAATATCATCTTTTCCAGCTTGAATATTCAAAAACATGAAACTATAGATAAAGCAAAATTTAGTTTTTCATATTGATCAGATGAAATAGACTAATATATATATTTTAAGTCCTACTACATTGTATATTTATTACCAACAGTTAAGTTTGGCTACACTCTTTGTTAAAAACATATATATATTTTAAAATAATAAATATTTATAAAGTACAATGCTACATGCCAAAAAAATATCCAATCATGACTCTTACTACAGAATTGGGTGGCTGACTCCCAATGGTGTTGCATGATTCTTTCAATTAGCTTTAGTAAATAATATTATTTTCAGTATTCTAGTTTATGATTAGCCATAACATAAACAAAAATGTCCAGGCAAACCATCAGTTTTACATGTACTTGATCTTCTAAAACAAATGAAACAAAAATAGAAAACTTAATTTGGCCAATGAGTATTAAATATTATATATTAATGAAATGCTCTATTTACTTGCTCACTTGCAAGATTCAAATGCCTTTCTAGCAAAAGAGGTGAATAATAAATACTGACATAGCAAACTAATGTTCATCACATACCTCTGAAAAGTGAGAAGTAAAAAAGCAAGTAGGTATCCCTACAAGTATATATTCGTATAAAAAGGGAATGATCCAAAATCTGGTCCCATGATAATTATCTTTCCTTTGGTATTATTTTCATATGTCTTCACTTTATAGAATAAATCTGAAGAAGAATACAGCGTAGAGACATATTTAGACACAAAAAACCAAAATGTTATGAATACAAAAACCTAAAGCCTGTTTATCACAACTTCAACAGAAACAACATGCAGCACTTAAATATTTGCACTACTTTCTTACAGAAAATCCACCACTCCACTTCTAATCTCAGTCTATTTGTAGTTGAGGATGGGTTACAGGCGATAATCTAGAGAGAACATGGTACCTTATCCATAAGTGTTCAGGAAGTGACTTCTGATTAATACTTTAGTGGAATTTCATCATCAGTACTAAAATAAAATGACACAAACAATATTTCTGATTGACAACGAGGCAAAAACATGGCAAATACAAAAGTAGTACAATATGTTATTTTTAAAAAGCTTTTGTCATTCAAGGCAAAAACTGAATAGCAAATCAGAAATAAGTCACATTGTTTTCTATTTCAAAAGATAAGACAGCCATGAAATTAGTCATTTGGTAGAATACAGATAGATTTTTTTAAAAGAGAATTAAGACCACTGTAGGTAAATTTCATTTGAAGGTAATATTAGTATCTTTTCTTCTTCTTACACTTTCTGAACTTTTGGCTATATTCGTTTCCTCGGTTGTTTTCTGTGCTACTATCACTATCACTTGCTTGCTTTTGCCTCTTTCGCTCATTCATCTGATAAAGGTCAGAGTCACTTGGTTGTTGTTGAGTCCACTCATACGAGCTGGGTCCAGCCTCAAGATCTGGAACATGATTTAGTGAGGAAGACACGGAGGCACTATTAGAAAGTGGAGCTGTCATCTCATAGTAAGGAAGCTGCAGCACTGGAGTATATGCATGCCACTGCTGTGAAAAAAAGACACTCATCCACCAAAACATACATAAAAAGTTTAAAAAAAGTTAACATTTCACATGCATTATACAAGGAGCCATGAATAAACTAAATTGTATTCTGGCATAAGAAAGTGACTTCCCATAGTTGAAATTAGGAAGTTTCTTTGAACTGTCAACACACAGAGTCAAAGTAGTGTGTAGTTCATACAGTACAGACTATTGTTGTCTGACAGAAATATAATGCATATGTAGTTTAAATTTTCTAGTAGATACTATAAAAAAGTAAAAAGAAATAGGTGAGATAACATATTTTGTTTATCCCAGTATATCCCAAATAGTATCATTTTAACGTGTAACCAATATAGAAATTATTAATGAGATATTTTACTTTATTCATATGAAGTCTTCTAAATCTACTATGTATTTTACACTTATAGCACATCTCAGTCTAAATGCTAAATTTTTATTGACAATACTTGATCTGAATTTACATCACATAAAATTTAGAGTTGAAAAAAGATATTCACATACTGATGTTATTTCAAATATAAAAGTTTTCAGAATACAAAACTAACTGCTGGGCATGGCAGCTATAATCCCAGCATTTTGGGAGGCCTAGGCAGGTAGATTGCTTGAGCCCAGGAGTTCAAGACTACTAGCCTGGGCAACATAGTGAGACTTCGTCTCTACAAAAAATTTTTAAAAATTTAGCTGGATGTGGTGGCACATGCCTGTAATCGCAGCTACGTGGGAAGCTGAGGTAGAAGGATCATCTGAGCCCAGGAGTTTGAGGCTACGGTGAGCCATAATTGTGCCACTACACTCCAGCCTGGCCAATGGAGCAAGACCCTGACTCAAAAGCAAACAAACAAGCACACACAAACTCACTATTCGTTTATTAATTTTAAATTTTCATTAAAATTAAAAACTCAGCTTCTTAGGTGCCCATGTGGCTAATGACCCCAATACTCTAGTTAGAGAGATGTTTTAAAAAAAGTTCTTAGAGTCTATAAAACTGAGTGATGCATCACAGAAACAAAGAACAGAGTACCATATATTCTCACTCATAAGCGGACCTTGAACAATTATCATAATACCATAAGAAAGGGATTGGCTGTAGTGGGAAACTGCCAAGGGAGGAGGGGTGGGATTGGCAGTTGAGGGAAACTTCCAGGGGAGGGAGGGGCACACCTCATCAACAAGGGAACCTACATAATGAACTTATGTGCATAATGAATTTGTATACATAATGAATTTGCATACATAACCCTGAATTGTACCCCACAGCTTTAAAAAAGAGAAAAAAAAGGTTCTTAACTCAATTTCTAACTATTCAAAACAGATTAAAGATAAAAAGAGATTCCATGAATATGTGTCTCTTCCTCTTCCCTCCGCCTCTACCAAAAGATTAAAAAATGCCAAGAAAAAGACATTTACAGTTTGGGTGATAACTGGTTATTCACTAATAGTTTACTTTAATAATATGTATTTAATATTATACTATGATTATTAAAAGTTTTTTTTCCCAAAAGTTAAAGTATCAGAAAAATTTCTATTTTTGTTTACAAATTCAAAATGGATACTTAGAAATCTAATGCTCATATATATATCGGGTATTTGTAACAATAACATTGTGTGAATCAAAGGACCTGTGTTAGTTCCACACCTGTCACTAACAAACTGTATAATCCTTGGGTTTTGGGTTTGCTGACTAAAACCCCTGGACTTCAATTTTCTTATCTATAAATGAGGAGTTGAAGGAAAAAAAATTAGTTCCTTTTTAACAATGAAGAGCTTAATTAAGATTTCTAGGTCAGAGTTGATGTTTAAGAAATAATATAGTTTACCAACTGAGAAGCTACATATAGTTTTGCCTTTAGTTAAAAAGAAAATTTTTTTTTTTTGAGATAGATCACTCAATATTATTTTATTTTAAAGATGTATGGTACAATTCAGGATTAGGAATACAAGTGGTCATCGTACAGGTAAAGTTTGGGCCTCCCTTTGGTCCCCACTTTGCCTGGGTTGAGGTCAGGTACCCTTATTGATGCTGTACCCCCCATGCTCCCTGTAGTATGCAGCTACTGCCAAATCCTTTCTTATAGTACTATGGTAAATGTTCAGGGTCAGTAAAAAGAGAACTTTATGTTAAAAATCTATGTGCAAAAGCAATCTATTTAGGATTGATGGCATTATATAAAAAATGCTTCACTAAGTGAAACTATCCAATTGTAAAATAGAATTCAATTCTTTTAAAATAGTCATTTACATGAGAACTCTACTCAAGTTTCACTTGGACTACAGTGTATCTTCACTACCATCTGCCTTTTTTCTGTTTATATCCTGGCTGTCTGCTGAGGTATTATGCCAAGGATTTAAGATGACCCTGTCAGAAAAGAATACACTGAGTATAGTGCTGGGGTATCCTGTACCTTCATCTCAGGTTTATATTTGAGCACTAAATAGTACAAATGTTTTTCATGCTTTTTATAGTTTATATCACATTATATACTGAACCAAATACATACCGAACTTACCATCTTCTGATAGAAAAAATATTCTTGAGGTAAAGCAGTATTATTAACTGGAAAAAAATTCATGGGAAAGGAAGATCTGCCCACCATTTCTTCATTCCTTTGAAAAGATGAGAGAAGAAGCAATGAAAACTCAAAATTCTTTTGTACAAATATTCTTTTCTCTGAAGAAAGATGAAAGCTCTTCAAAATTGAAAAGACAGAAAGAGCAAGCTTCTCTGATAGCATTCAGTTAACATTAATTACTTTAAACAACAAAATAATCAGTTATTACTACTGATAATGTAATAACATTGCAGTACATTCATTAATCACTAAATATTGAAGTCTCAATATTCAGAGTCATATTTGGCTTTCTGATAGAAAAATATTGGAAAATGTCATATTTATATAAAGACAAAGAACACTTAGATATAAACAGAGCAAAGCAAGCCATTAACAATCACTAAAGTTATACTTCAAACTTCTACAGATATAAAAAAAAGTAGAAATTTTCATCAATTTATTTTAAAAGATACCTTTCCTGTTTAACTACCAAAATTATGCTCTTTCCTAAATGAACTGCCGATGTTAACATGAACACACTTGCTGATATCTTCCACACATTAAGAAAATTTTAAAATCCAGAATTTAGAGACTGTGGTATCCCAAAGTTCACTTATAAATATTATATATGCCTCTATGGAGATGTTGCAGATACTGGCTAGATGTTATAGCTACTATTCAATAGTCTGCTTGGTAATTTCAATGCTAATACTACTAAAGCTTAGGATAGAAAGTATACTTGAAGAAGGCTGAAATCAGCACAGGTAGGCAGAAGAAAAGATGAAGCAAGAAGAATGACAGAAAGCAGTCAGGGGATAGGCAGAGACTCTGTTTCTAAGTGGTGAGAGTGCTATCACAGAAGCCAGAGGAAGTGTACATTTTATTAATAAAATAATTAGGTGTTAGTTGTTACAGAAGGGTAAACTGTGTAAGCACTGAGCCCTCTGAATTGTTCATCCGAAGTTTCCTGACAACCTTCAAAAGAGCAGCTTCTATATAACAATGCGTTTGAAAAGTGAATGAGAACAAAGAAGATGAAGAATAAAATATTTTTCAGTGAGAAAAAGGAGAAAAATACAACAGCTTGATTAGGAGACAAGGTTCAGGGAGAGTAGACCATGTGTGGGGAAGCAATGACTCAGCAGCAGACATGGTGATATTAGCACAATTATGAAAACAGTTGCAGATTCTCTAAAACCACTGTCTTTCCTATGTAAATTTCAGAGCATGCATAGTTGTCTGCATAGAGAAATCACACATAAATTGGGAACTTTTATGGTTGATATGTTCCCCCAAATTCAGCTGGCAAAGTCCTAACTCCAGTACCTAAAAATGTGGCCTCATTTTGAAAAAGAGTAATTACAGATATTATTAGTCAAGGTGAAGTCATACTGGAGTGGAATGGGCCCCTAATCCAATATGACTGGTGTCCTTATAAGAATGAGATATTTGAAAACAAATTGTCTTAGTCTATTTTCTGTTGCCTTAAGAGAATACATGAGACTAGATAATTTATGAATAAAAGATGTTTACTTTGGCTCATGGTTCTGGAGACTGGGGAGTCTAAGATCAGGTGGCTATATCTGGTTGCCTTCTGGTGAGGATCTCATGCTGAATTCTAACACGGCAGAAGGCATCACAGGTGAGAGAAGCTCACCAGAGATGGCCAAGCTGGCCTTTATAATAGATCCACTCTTGTGATAACAAACCCACTCCCTTGATAATGCATTACTTTAATAATCGATAAATCAATTCATTCGTTTATGAAGCCCTCATGATCCAATCGCCTCCCAAAGGCCCCTCTTCTCAACACTGCTGCATTGAGGACCAAGTTTTCAACACATGAACTTTTGGGGACACATTCAAACCATAGCATATATATATATACACAGAGAGAATAATACATGAACATAAGCACAGGGAACTGGATAATGCTTCTACAAGCCCCAAAACACCAGATTGGCATCAAACAACCAGAAGCTAGAGGAGAGGCATGCAACAGATTCTTCCTAACAGTTCTCAGAAAGAACTAATTCTGCAGACACCTTAATCTTGAATGTCTAACCATCAGAACCGTGAGACAATGAATTTCTGTTGTTTAAGCACTCTGTGGTACTTTGCTACAGCAGCTCTAGCAAACTAACACAGGAACTATTTATTAAAAACAGAAGTTATAAGACAATAAGAAGCACAAAAAAATCATTTCCAAGGAAGGCCAAAGACTAGAATATCACATGGGCAAAATTTTTCTCTGCATATCATTTCTAGGACATGAGAGCCAATTTTATACTTTCTTTATATTATCACAAATACTAGAAGATTAAGTGCCACCAATGAAATGTAGAATCCAGAATATACATATAACTCAGATCTTCTATTCTAGAGTTTGTGATTATTTAGACAGTGTAAATATGTAAAAATACAGGAGTTTTATTGCCATATTCTAGTGCCCATTTAGACTTTTCTCTATTGCCAAATCCCACCAATATTTTATTCCTTCCCAACTCCTGAGGAAAAAGAGGTATATTTTTCTATTTGGTACTAGAATAAGAGAGGAAGCTCTTATATCATATACAACACTTGATTCATAAGTCTATAATGCTTCATCAACTGAAACAGTAAATCTCACATTTTTGCTAACATTTGCTGAATATTTTGTATGTGCCTAGTTTTTTAAGAACCTTGGATTAATTATAAAATTCAATTTTCACAGTACCCTTTTTAGGTATTAGCCTCATTTTAGAGATGGTGTACAGAGTGGTGAAATCACATACCCAGGGTCACACAGTTAATAAACTGGCAGAGGATTCAAATTTAGGCAATGTGATTTCACCACGTATTTTCTAAACCTCTCCTGATTTCACTGATACAGAAATTCTGGGGATAATGAAGATGTGGAGCATATTATATTCTATCTGGGGTGCAATACTTCTTCTAAAGATAAGCCTGGGTATTTGCCCAGTCCCAAGAGGACACTATAGTGTACCTCTGAGGGCTGATATAATTAAAAGGAATGGAAGTCTCAGCTACTGTCAATTTACTTGAGCATATTCAGCTCTTCAATAGGAGATTTAGAAGAGCAGGATGAGTGAAACTAATAGGATACAATTGCCACAGACTGTGAGTAAGACATGCCAAAGATATATAGATGTAATAGGAAATATAATAAAACAAAAAGTTTCACTAATAGACAAAATGGGAAGGAAATACCCAGTCCTGATCAAGCCACCTCTGGGCTGTTTTGCTTATCTTTTTGTCTTCACTCTACCTAAGAAACTCAGATGAAACTCATGGGCATCTGGCAGACAAGCCAGCAAGCTACTTCTATGACTGAGTGTATTTGCCCTTATGTTTCCTTGAGAGAATAAGTGAGTGACATTAGCTCCAGTAACTTTCCATCTGAATGGATACCCTTACTCAAACCTCATCTCCAGTCCTCACGAGGACACTACCAGTGGGGAAGGATGATAGAGCAGAGAAAGAAACAGGGCATATTAGCATATCCGGATAGCTCACTTGCATCCTATCCTAAGTATGCAAATCTATGCAATATCTTTCCTCTTGTTTTTCACTGTGTTTTAAAAACTGATTTAATAAATAGTGTGATTTGAGCATTTTAATTTGGTTTGAGAATCTTTCTGTTCCATGATCTCTGGGATAACTTGCTGGATAGTGTATATGGAGGCTACCAATGCATCAAGAAGTTAGACTATACAAAATACTAGGACATTTTGAAAATTAAAACAGAGAAGTTCTTTAAAAAAGTAAAATAAATAATTGAGTGGCTTAATGTCAGCAGGTTTAGTTTTAAGGCAAGCACTTTATCATCTTTGTACCTTGAAAATTAGTTTTTTGTTTCCATTTACTCAAATATGAAATATAAATATCAGTATCTCTATGATCCATCACTTAGCCTTGCATGCTTAAATGATTTAACAGCTATGAAAAGCACACAGGAAACTGTAAGTAACACTTCAAATGTAAATCTCTACCATCTACTACTGAAAATATTTACTAAACTTTAAATAAAAATATTTTCTGTCACTTTTCATGGACTCAAAAAAGTGATTCTTTAATGTCTATGTCTAAACAGTAAGGTTTTACAATAGCCCAGAATATATAAAAACTGCTGCTAGCACAAGAACATACTTATTTGCTTTACTTTTATGACGAATTTTTAAATTTACCTGTAGCTGTGTGAATTTATCTTAAGATAGCTCTCAAAACTTTGGTTAGCTGGTTCAGAAGAGTGAGAGCTCCCTTTAAAAGAAATAGAAGAACAGATTACTTCATGGTGAAACTTTTTAGAGTCCTAACATTAAACTATAAAATAACCCAAAATCTTTCAGGGCATAAAAGTGATTTAAAATTCCATACTCCTATAGTAGGTATGCATATCTATCTGATCTCTACAGTCATATTTACAGATTGCTTACAGTACTATAAATGAATGAATTATAATCAAGCTGTGTGCAAAGCAATAATCTTATATAAGAATTACACTGGCATGAATACAGAACTATAAATGAATGAATTATAACCAAGTTTTGTGCAATGCAATAACCACACATAAGAATTGCATTGACATGGGACTGTGTAAGATATTTGATGTTGTTTTATTCTATACATGTGTAAACTAAAAATGACAGTGTTATTTGTTTCCAGAGTAGAAAGCAGGTGTCCTCTAACCTATGTCGGCGAAAGCTAATTTAACCTTGCACAGACATGTCAGAACATAATATGCCCTTGCCTATTCTACCAGCCTGTGTGAGTTAACTGTATGGTACCAGAAAGCATGATGCAGCCATACATTTAAAAAAGAACAAAGAAACACAAAGAAAAGCACTTTTTCTTTGTAGGAAGGCATTGTTTTGTTATTCATACCTGTTTTTAGCATAGCAAGAGGAATAAAAAACAAACAAGTGACACATCGATAAGCCTGAATCATTCAGGGGAGGCAACATATAAGTACTGCAAAAATTACCAGATGGCCTTTATCAGTCCTTTGAAACATGAAAGGAATAGAGTAATAATATAACATTCTCTGGGCATCCATCTAATCATCGACAATCAGTTCCTGACATATGTACAGGAGAAAGTGTTCAAGGTCATTCAGGTCAGGAAGTTTCTGCCAACACTATTAAGGCTCACTCTATAGCTGCCATTACTCTGCTCTTACAGGGGCTCATAGACAGAACATGCATAGGACGGTTTCCCCAGAAGAAGCACTAATGTACTCACTCTATCTTCCAAAGAGTAGGTATTTCATACCACTACATTAGCAGTGACAAGATCAGCAAATAGCCTTGCTATATAAATGCTAGAGATGTTCCCCAGTTCACTTAGATTTGCTCAGTTTATAAGAGCTAACAGCAACCATCACAGCTACTTGCTGGCTGATACTAAAATATAATATATTTAATTTAAATATAGAAAAGATGCTGTAGGCTTGCTGGCAATACTAATTAATTATATAACATTATGAATTAGATACGTTCTGAGAAAATTTTACAGTGATCAGAGAGGTACTTTTTCTTTTGTTTTACACTCTTTAGAAAACAAAATGCTTATACCTCTGAGAATAGTAGCAACTACAAAACACTTTAAAGATTCATCAGTGACAGGACCTACCAAACCGATACTGCACATTAATTGGTCTTCCATACAAACGAATTCCATTCAGTAAAGCTATGGCATAAGACACCGATTCTGGGTGTTTAAAGCAGACAAATCCAAACGACTTTGGCTTTCCTTCTCTGTCTTTGCATATAGTCACTTTGCTTAGCGGCCCAGCCTGTAAGAAACTTAAAAATTATTTTCTCATAAATCCAAATTTTTTTTACACTCAAATAAATCAAGTAGATCAACTTTAGACTCAAAAAATTTGATAGCAATAGCTTATGTAGCTCTGCAAATAAAATACCACACTTTTTTTTACATTTTCTGGCTCATCAAAGAAACATACATGGCATTAAGATCAAGAAATTCTAGGTAATTGTTTTAAATAATAAAAGAAAAAGTAGACTACCCTCCTGTTAGACTTAACAAACTAGTTCAGAGAACATTTAAATCTAAGATAAAAACACTATTTTGTGTCCATATATATTGAATTCAAAAATAAATTGAAACGACAAAGGCAGTGTTGGTTATCCTCCAAAAGGCTGGCAATGTTATATGTCATAATTTTTTCTGTCAAGAAGATAAAAAATCTTCACAAGAGAAACTAAATTTCTCATGTATTTTGATTTGGTAACCCCATTTGGTAAATTCCCAAGGAAAATGTTTTAATATGTTTAAGACTTTAAAGTAGGTACGGTGAGAAATTTTAAAAGCTCTAAATTTAATGAACAACTGAAGATATTATTCCATGGCATACTATTAAAATGAAATAAAATACTATAAATTATAAATATTCAGTTGTATTAATTTAAAAAACCCTATAATACAAAATATACAGTAAAAACACCAGAGCAAAATATTGTATAAAAGTGCTGCTTACAACTAAGAAAAACTATATTACTGCCATGATTACAGTCAGAGGTGGCACTCACAAAGACCTACAAACAGCTAATATAGTGGTGAATGGTTCATACTTTAATGACTGGTTATTTTTCTCTGTAGAATCGTATAAATTTTTTAAAAATCTGCTTTTACTATAAAGATATTGTCATCTTTAAAATGATGCTGTATTTTAGGATTCATTCTTTGTCTTTTCATTCTGTGCTCTCCCAGGGACTATTCACTCATCTTCCCTCCAGGCTTCAAGGACCATCTCATCAACAAATCTATTAATACTTTTCACATTCATGTCTCTTTCATGGAGATACCTCTATGTGGTTGTACTTCAAACTTAAGATATTTAAAAGTGAATTTATTATCTTTCTGCCTCTAAATCTTGAGTGTAGCATTTCTTAGTTAAAAATACAATAATAATAAACTTGATTTTCTCACTCAAATGTATAAACAGAAATATGAAAGAAATTTGAAGGGATATATATACAATCATAAAAAATGTACTGATATAAAACATATCAGTACATTTTCATCATCTTATAGTCTTTTTAACCCAGGATGAAACGTACAAGTGGTGTGGCGGTTGTCAAGTTTTGCCGAGTTTTGTTGGTTTTGCTGGTTTGATGCCTTTCTAAAAGATAATCCATGTTAGCAAATACTTTCATTACCTAGACAAAAATAAAAACTTATGTGTATTACCTTACCTATTATAATAACTGATATTTACATCTTGCCTAGGTGAAAAAAAGGAAATGATAAAAAGAGATAATATATAGTCCTGTGAATCCACACAACTGACATAGAGCCACTCCCAGTTGACAAGAAACAATGTGTTTTTATGAGATATTCCAATCCCACCACCATCTCCCCTCCCCTATCTTTGGAGGCTCCATGTGAGAGAAGTCTTCTAAAGAAAAATAACAGTAAGTTTACTTTTCTTTCCTTTTTTAAAAAGTTACATTTGTAAGTTTCAAATGATAGTAAGTAAAAAAAATAGACATACAGTTGATGTTTATTAATATTAATATATATTAATAAAAGGGCAAGTTAAGAAGATGGTAAATTAGAAGGATAACCATAAAAGCCCTAAAACAACTAGTTTTCAAATAAATTATAAATATTCAGACTTTGTATTAATTTAAAAAAAACTAGGAAAGGCAAATGTTCTGGCGAGATCCTCTCCATTAAATTTTCTATAATTAACAGAGAGTTGCTTAAGTGTAATGAAAAAGGTAAGTCCTTCTTTCACAACTAAACAAAAAATCGTGGAAATTTCATTCTGCTATTGTCTCCCTTGAAACTTTCCATTATTTTCTTAAGGAGAGGTAGCATGATTTCTCCTGATGCTAGTATTACGGTAATAGTAGTAGTTACTTCCACTAGTAAGTAGTAGCAGCAGCAGCAAACAGAAAGTGCCAGGCTCAGCTCTGTTTCACCCAGAGCATGTCATTTAGTCCTAGCAATCACAGCATATTGAAGATACTACTACTCCCATTTGGCATTTAAGGAAATTAAGGCACTGAGATACTCATTTGCAGGCCCAAAGTCACGCTGCTGACCTCAGAGCTCACACTCTAACCACATTTCTATATTATTTATCCTTCTTTTTTGAAGATTATCCTAAGTCATGGTAATGTATTTTAAGTTTCCGCTTTTAGAAAGATCAAATGGTGTTCTAAAACTTGTGAGTCCAGGAGCTTCCTTAGTGTTTACCCTATAATTCTGGATCATTAAACGGTTAGATGAATGGTTGAACGAAGATGTCTCTTTAGGAAGCATACAATACAATCCACGAGTGTGTTTACGGGACACAGAACGCTTAATTCTGGAGGCACCAGATTTCAAAGTTTCCGAAGGACCTCTTGGGACGAAATAAATGGCTCTGGTTAGGAAATCCACTGGTCACAGTCAGGGTGAATTGGCTGCCTTATAATCTAAAATCTTATTTATCATGCCAGAATAAAAGAGCTCTCTGCATAGAAGGGCTTGAAGTTACGTATACAAGGAAACACCTTCAATGCGATACCTCTCATTTCGCGGGATGCAAGGCGTGAGGATGCTTCTTCCATGATGGAAGACAGTGACAGGGCTGCTTTCTGTTATGCCCCATCATCACCAAGGCCCGGCAGCCTCCGGGAATCCGTACGCAGGACTGGAGGCTGGGGGAGCCCCGACACGGCCCACCCCCAGGACTCTGCAGTGGGGACGGGGCACGCTGCATCAATGCACTCCCCAGCCGCTCACCTGGGGACAAGTGCGCCAAGGCCAAACTAAACGACAGCCACAGCCCGGGACGCGAAGGGGGCCGGGCTCCCGGCGGTCCAGGGCGCCCCGCCCCTCGGCCGCCCCTTCCCCGCGGACGGTACCTGCAGAAACAGCTCGTAAAGAATCTCCTCCCGCACTCGGGCCTCTAAGTTCCCCACAAACACCGTCCTGTCGGCTTCCTCCTGAGCAGGGAACATCCTCCGGTGTCGGCCCCAGGATGGAAGAGGAGCCGAGACCCCGCCTCTTCGCCCAGCTTCGCCGCGCCGCCTGCGAGTGGGGCGGGGCCGGCGACCAGGGCTCGCGCCAGGGGCGGGGCGCGGAGCTTCGCCCCGCCCCTAGCGCGCCCGCCCGCAGCCACCTGGCGGTGGGGGAGCCTTGGCCTCGAGGGAGTGAGAATGCAGAAGGTTCATATGCAAGGGAGCTTTGCTCTTTTGGCTCGTAGGGTGCCCTCCGTTTTCTCTGGTACGCTATTAGTTGATTTTGGATTTATTCAATCAACATTTCAAATAAAATGCCTGCGGAGATGATTTAAGACGTAGCAACTTTGTTACAGAAGCTCCCTGGCTAATGAGGGTAGATTCGTTTCTTTGGGCCCAAAGAATAAAGGAATAAATCATTAAGATATTAAAATTAAGTTATTTGTAAGTAATTTTTGAAAGAATCAATGCCTGCATGGATGTGGATGCTATGGAGTACTAGAATTAATGTTTATTTACCTACGAAATGCTCCCTAAATGAGTCTTTGAAAATGGCCACGGAGGTTTTAGGCAGACTCCAAAAGGCAATTGAACTTGAGGAAACAGCCTATAATAAAGAGTGCTGGTAAAGGTGGAGTAAGTTTTGTGGCTGAAGTCAGAATTCTTGAGGATGGTGGTTGGAGGCTGTGGTGGGATTCAATGACTACTTTGCTTCAGGTCTGAATCTACATAGGACCCTAACTCGACCTGTAAATATCATACAGTTTGTCAGAACCCCATATGACTTAGTTTGGCATAGTGATGAGAATGTATTTTGCGTTGAGAAGGCATGCTTTTATTTGGTTGTTGGACCAAAAAAGTAATCTTTTCTAATGCAAAGGAATACATTTTGGGAAATCCAAATTTCTACTTGCACTCTGACATTACTTTAGTTTGTGATTTTTAACAAGTAATTTCTCTTTGGAATTCAGGTTCTGTTTCTTAAGGAATGAATTGGACTAATTACTTCATTTAATAGGTATTTTCTAAATGCTTGCTATGTGTCAGACACTGTTTTTAATCCTTGGAAAACAAAGGTAAGCCTAAAAATCTGCCCTCTTGTCTTAGCCCATTGTGGTGTCAGCGTCTGTTTCTGGTGAGGGCTTAAGGCATCTTCTGCTCATCTTGTAAGGGGCAGGGGAACAGACATTATATGGCAAGAGAGGAGGGTGGTACCAGACTCTCATGTCTTTTGCAGCAACATGGATGGAACTGGAAGCCATTAGCCTCAGAGAAATAACTCAGAAACAGAAAGTCAAATAGCACATGTTCTCATAAGTGGGAGCTAAGCAATGAATACACATGACTGGAATTTTAGACATTAGACATTTAGACATATTCCATTAGAACGGGATATTAGACATAGGAAACTATAAAAGGTGGGAAACTGGAAGAGGGTGAGAGTTTGAAAAACACCTATTGGATATAATGTTCACTATATAGGTGATGGTTAAACTAAAAGCCCAGGCTTCATCACTACATATTATATGTATGTAAGAAACCCAAATGTGTGCCTCCAATTATATAAAAATTAAAAATAAAACAAACCAAAACCCCAATTCGTCCTCACGACTAGTAGAGCAAGATACCACTAGGAAGGCACCAACTCATTCATGAGGGATATTCCTCATGATCCCAGCACCTCCCACTAGGCCACACCTCCAACATTGGGGATCAAATTTCAACCTGAGATTTGGAGGGGAACAAATATTCAAACTGTATCACTTTCTAAAGCTTGCAATCTGAGGGAGACAGCCTTTCTATACATATAAATACAATCTAAATGTCACTTCAGTAGTCACCTTCAGTTGATATATCATGAGTCTATATATCCTGACTCCTTTTCTTTCTTTTTTTCCTCTGTCATCAATATAGTTGGAGTAGAGCAGGAGGGGATTAAGGAAAGGAACACATTGTAAGCAAATAACAAATATATGCAGATCAAATAAAAGCATATTTGCAAGCCTCTGTTTTTTGTAGATCTCTTTATATATTTGTATTAATTTACCTCAAAAATCTTGTCCAGCCCAACATATTTCCTCCTTAATATTGCTTCAGACATGGCTTATCTAGGAGCTATATCTTCAGGTTTTACTGTAAACCACTGCATATACAGTAAGTCCTCTATAAACAAACTTTCAAGTTGCAAACTTTCAAAGATGCTAACATACATTTGCATGTTCAATTATGTAAGTTAGTTCTCATGTCTGGTGTACACGTGTGTGCATCCTCTACAAGTGATTATGCCTTTGTGGGTTTTACTATATAGTGCTGTAATATTTTTAAAATTTGCTTTATTTTTTGTGTTTTTTTCCACGTATGATTTGTGTGAAGAGTATTGTTAACCTATTACCATACAGTATTCTATAGCCGATTGTTAGTTGGATACCTACACTAACTTTGTTGGACTTAGGAAAAAATTGAACATTCTCTCAGAGTGGAACTCATTCGTATATAGGGGATATGTATGTGACTGTGCATCCTATAAATCTTTTATTATACTTTTACATAATTATTGATACTATTGTATTGTTATATTGAAATTTGCATCATTCATTGTCTATACATGTGCATGATTTTGGTGTTCTTATCACATCTTTTTATCTCATGGCTATACATAAGTTTATGCTTATAATTCTAGAGGACTTATTCATGTTATAAGCTCTAAAAGCTCATAAAGTTAGCTATTTGTTCAGAATTTGATCTTACATATCATTTTCTAATGTAAGCATATTGTATTTTCTGATTCATATTGAATGCATGCATGTAGGTAAAAAATAATTCATTTGACTTTCAGCATTTATTGGAGTATTAGTCACATAACAGGTCTTAATGAATTAAACACATGGAATGCTCTATAAAGATTTAGCCTTTCTTCATTTATATTGGGATGTCTTCTATTCCTAACTGTATGAACACATCAAAAATAAAAATGTGTATGTACATATGTACATCTGTATACTTGTGTATGTGTATAGAGATATATAACTAGAGCACCTTTCTTTATTTTCTTTGCTCATCACCTGACTCTTACTCAACTTTGTTACTCAGCTGAGGCACTATATCCTGCAATGTTTTGCTAAATTCTGTGCTTCAGATTAGCTGGCCACTTTACCTGTGTGGCTTCACAATTCACTAGGTATATGAGAGGAGACACCCCCAAAACCAGAATTTATTTATAAAAAATTG
>CAUYQG010200208.1:0-10907 GCA_963574415.1 Tarsius wallacei | reverse complement strand
GCCTGGGCAAGCAAGACCTCATCTCTACAATAAATCAAAAAATTAGCTGGGCGTGGTAGCGCGCGCCTGTAGTTCCAGCTACTTGGAAGGCTGAGGCGGAAGGATCGCCGGAGCCCAGCAGGTCGAGGCTGCGGTGGCCGGGTGCGGCCACTGCACTCCAGTCTGGGCGAAAGTTATACTCCAACTCAAAAAAAAAAAAAAAAATCCTAATTTTGACAGAAAACCTTACCAATAACAAAAAGAGTTGATTAAAACGTATTTTGTATGTTATATGTAATATGCACTGCATTCCACAAACAAATGGAAAAATATTCCATGCTCATGGATTGGAAGAATCAACATTGTTAAGATGTCCATCTTACCCAAGGCAATCTACAGTTGTAATGCAATACCCATTAAATTACCAGCAGCATTCTTCTCAGAACTGGAAACGACAATACAGGAATTCCTATGGAAACATAAATGACCATGAATAGCCAAAACAATCCTCAACAAAAACAAACCAAAAAAAAAAAAAAAAACAAACAGGGGGCATCACACCCCCAGAGTAATAATCAAAGCAGTCTGGTATTGGTACAAGAACAGGCATGTAGAACAAAGGAACAGGATATAGATTCCAAAAGCAAAACCTCAACTTCTCAACCAATTCATCTTTGACAAAGGCTCCATCATCAACCATTGGGAAGAGGATAACCTATTCAGTAAATGGTGCTGGGAAAACTGGCTGAGCACATGTAAAAGATTAAAACAAGACCCTTACCTATCACCATACACAAAAAATCAACGCTAAGTGGATCAAAGACCTAAATATAAAACCTCAAACTATAAGAACCTTAGAAAACACAGGAGACACCCTTATGGATATTAGAATAGGCAGCCAATCCTGATCAAAACCCCAAGTGCCCATGCCATAAGAGTTAAGATAGACAAGTGGGACCTCATCAAACTGACAAGCTTCTGCAAAGCCAAAGAAACCATCGAGAGAGTGTGGAGACAGCCAACAGAACGGGAAAAAATATTTGCCAGCTGTATATTTGACAACAGCCTAACATCTAGGATCTACAAGGAACTCAAACACGCCAAAAAGAAAAAAACCAAGCAGCCCCATTACAAAGTGGGTGAAAGACATGAATAAACACTTGTCAAAAGAAGACATACAGGAAACCAACAGATACATGAAAAAATGCTCAGGCTCACTAGTCATCAAAGAAATGCAGATTAAAACCACACGGAGCTAACACCTAACTCCAGTCAGGATGACCGTGATCAATAACTCAAAAAACAGCGGATGCTAGAGAAGATGTGGCAAAAAGGGAACACTTATACACTGTTGGTGAGATTGTAAACTAGTACAGACTCTGTGGAAAACAGTGTGGCGATTCCTAAAAGATCTAAAAATTGATCTTCCATACGACCCTGCAATCTCCCTACTAGGAATATACCTGGAGGACTTCAAATCACTCTATGAAAAAGATGCCTGCACATGATTGTTTATTATAGCATTATTCATAATAGCAAATACATGGATCCAGCCTTGCTGCCCATCAAAATAGGACTGTATTTAAAAAATGTAGTGCATATACATGATGGATTATTATGCAGCCATAAAGAAGGACAAAATTATGAACTTCATAGCAACTTGGATGGACTTAGCAAAATACTGAGTGAGCTCTCACAGAAACAAAGAACCAAGTACTACATGTTTTCACTCATAAGTGGCCTTTGAACAATTATCGTAATACTATAAGAAAGGGATTGGCAGTGGCGGCAAACTGCCAGGGGAGGGGGGCATACCTCATCAGTAAGGGTACCTGCATAATGAACATTTGTATACCTAACTGAATTGTACTCCACATATTTAAGATTAAAAATTTCAAAAATTATATACACTGTATTCTTACAATAAACAAACTATAGAAAAGAAAATATTAAGAAAATTTAAAAAAGAGAAAATATATTTACTATTTATAATGAAATCGGGTCATTATTAATGTCTTTTTCCTTGTCGTCTTCACACTGAGTTGGCTGAGAAGGAGGAAGAAGGGAGATTGGTGGTACTGTCTTGGAGGTGGTAGAGGCAGAAGAAAATCAATGTATAAGTGGATCTGTGAAGTTTAAATCTGCATTGTTCAAGGGTGAACTATAACTTGATTTAAAAATGAGCAAAGCACCTGAAGTTACTTCTCAAAAGAAGACATACAGATGATCAAAGGACACAAAAATTCTCAGCATCCCTGATCATCAGGAAAATCACACCATAATCAGAAATCACCTCACATTCACACCTGTTAGAATGACTTTTAGCAAAATGATGAAAGGTAAGTGCTGCAGAGGAAAGGACATTCATATATATTATTGGTGGTAATGAAAATTGATGCAGCCTTTGTGGAAAATGATATAGAAGAGCCTCGAAAAACCAAAATAAGAACTACCATAAAACCCAGAAATCTCACTACTGGGTATTTGTCCAAAGCAACTGAAACCATTATGTCAAAGGACTATCTTTATTCTCAAGTTCATTGCCACATTCTTCATAATAACCAGCATATAGAAATAACCTCAGTATTCATTAATGGATAATAAAGTAAAGTAAATGTGGTGTATATATAGACAATGAGATACTATATTTTAAAAGGGTGGAACTCCTGTCATTTGCAAAATCACTAATGAATATGGAGAACATTACATTACATGAAATAAGCCAGTCACAAAAAAGTAAACACCATATGGTCTTGCATGGTATCTAATAAAGCTGAACACATAGAAGTAGCGAATAAAACAATGGTTATCATTCACTGGTCTGGTGGGGCTGGAATAGGGAGGAGACAAATGGAAAGCAGTAGATCAAATGGTATGATGCTTCAGATAGAAAAAATATACTTTGAAATTTATTGCACACCAGGGTGACTATAGTCCATAGAAATGTAATGCACATTTTTAAAAAACCAAGATAGTAAATTTCAACTTTCTTACCATTAAAAATGGTGAGGTGACGAATATGGTAATTAGCTTGACAATAATATAAAATTGTATACATATATCAAAACATCACATTTTAAACCACAAAGGTATACAACTAAGATTTGTCAAAAAAAAAAAAAAAGGATCTGAGTAATTTAAAAATTAAATCTGAGATACAACATGAGGAACACAAGCACAAATTCCATTCTTCCTTACTGTTCAGTATAGCTCAAGAAAAGAATAATACAAATAGTGGGAGGAGGGTTGTTACAAGTGCTCTAAAAAAAAAAAAGAAAAATGTAATAGCTTTACATAGAGCATGGTCATTCATAGCTGAGAATGTGTTGGTGTTTGTAGAAGAAAATATAATTTAAACTTAGTTAATAGGAATACAAGATTTGGATTGGAAAAGGTGGTAGACTGTAGTAAGAATAGTCTATAAACAGAGAATTTCAGGAGCATCAATCATAATTAGAAAAATGTCCTGGCCTATATAAAGAATCAAAGTCCAGTATAGCTGCAAATTGGAAAGGGAGGAAGAGGAGTTGGGAAATGAGGAGGCAAAAAAGCATGAGGGGTTAGAAATGGCAATTTATCCTAAAAGCAAAAGTAGGAGTGGAGAAGTTTATAGGAAAACAAAAATTAATAGAATGCCCAAGGTGGGGAAAAAAGATGAATCCTGGGTTCTCATTTGAATAGGAAGATGCCTGCCTGACTGATGATGCATGTTGATTGGGTGATTCATGTGTAAAACTTCTGGTTTAATAAGCAATTCTTCTTTGAACTGCCAGTCAGACATTTTGTTTATGGGAATTTTCTCTTAATAAAATCATCCCAACTTTATTTATGTGCAAAATATATTGTGTTTAATATATTCTATTATTATTTTTCAGATTTTTATTTTAGCTCTTAAAAATTATGGTAAGAACATATAATATGAGATCTACTCTCAACAAAATTTTAAGTTCCCAATAGAATATTGCTGACAATAGGCATTATTCTAAACAGCAGATCTCTAGAACTTATTCATAATAAAAAAACTAAGATTTTACACTTTTTAAATAGCAATTCTCTATTTCCCTCTCATCCCAGCCCATGGCAACCACCATTCAGTTTTCAGCTTCTGTAAGTTTGACTATTTTAGATATCTAATGTAAGTGGAATCATGCAGTATTTGTTTTCCAGATTCATTCATGTTTTCACATATGGCAAGATGTACTATTTTGATGAATAATGTTTAATTTTATGTGATATCACAATTTAACTATCCATTCATGCATCGATAGACTTTAGAATTTTTTCACACATAGCTATTGTGAATAGGGCTGCAAAAAATATGGAAGAGAAAATATCTCTTTGAGAATCTGGTTTCACTTCTTTTGGATAAATAGCTAGAAGTGGGATTGATGGATTACATGACAGTTTTATTTTTAATAATTTGAAAACACTTCATTCTGTGTTCATTAACAACTGTGCCTTTTTGTATTGCTAACAAGGGTGTGCACAAGAGTTCTACATTTTTACCAACACTTGTTATTTATATGTTAGTATTTTTTGTGTGTCTTTTTCACTCTTGATTTATATGCTTCTGATGGTGGAGATTATATGTATGTCTCAGTGAATAAGAATATGTACCAAATATCAATAAATGTTGGTCATTTATTTTTAAAAATAATTTTTAATATTAAAGGCATACACATTTTATACTTTTCTGAAGTTTAAATTTTTTATTAGTTCCGTGAAATAGTTACCATAAATCAGAGTAAAAATCTCATCTGTATTGTGTGTGTTCCCTAGGGTTAAAATGATATCTCTACATTTTTTTAGAAGATTACAAAGTCCATACTATTCAATAAATGTAGATGGTTATAATAGTGACTATGATGACTATGTGATGATGAAGATTACAACCCACTTTTTAACCTGATAAAATGATACATGACATTATACTACAATTAATGGATTGAAATACCTCTACTGATTTTGCTGGAGGTCCAATATATTTCCCATGGAAGTTATGTTTATAGTTCTCTTCATTTTTTCAAGTTGAAAAATTTTACTTTCAATTAGAATTTTTTAATAAATTATTCTCTGTAGACTATTGTTCCAATTTAAACCCTGCCTCCAGGGAAGCATCAGTAATGAACTCAGGCTTACTTCTTGTCTCTACGTCCCAATAATCCTCAGATGTGATTACAGAAGATTGATGGTTTTGGCTGTCTTCCTTATGAGGTAGGTGGAGAAGACATATCACTCCTACCTAACATTTTCATAAACTCCCCTGTAGATATGACTGTGTTATTCACTGCTTTGTTTCCCAACGTTATGAGACTGTCAGAAGAAGGAAGGAATTTACAGAAGTGATTTCAACGATGGATGACACCCAAACCATGCACTTATAAAAAAGGAATGCTCTGAAGCCATGTCCCTAATTGTTCATAAAAATTCTGAGATACACTTCTGCAGGTAAGTTGGAAACATACTATTTTTCTTACAAATGATATTCTTTGTTCACATTTCTATTTTCAACATCCCCATCATTGTGATTCTCTCCTCTTCTTTTTTATTTTTTTTTTACTTATTTACAGCCTTATGCAAAATTTTGGAATTGGTTGAATGGTGTTTATCTTATCCACTCTACATATGGGTTCAGCCACGTTCTTACACTGCCAATGCCCTCAAGATGCTCCTCAGTTGCTCACATACAAACCAACTGCTTATCAGACCACAGGAAAAGCTATTTCCAGTGACACACCTCAGTCCCAAATTTGTTTTTGTTTCTCCACGAGATCCATGCATATTTCCTTTGTTTTAGCACATTTAGAGGAATGCAGATTGACTGTGGTCCTTATACCATGTCCCCAAGTTTGCAAGTTTAGTTCTTACTGATTAAAATATTGAAGTCATGTTATTGTATTTTAAAAGGTCATTATAATAAATCCCCAATTTTGATCAACATTTCCATTCCTAGTATGCATGTCAGAAATTTATCTGTCTTTATTTCTTCCTTTTTATGCAGTAAGTATATAAAAATAAAATTGAATTGAATAATAAATTAATAAATACTTGGAAGAGAAAAAAAAAAAGAAAGCAAAAAATCGAAGACACAAGCACCTGTCTTATTTTCAGCAGTGTCCCTGTGACATAACTTTTTACTAGCTTCTACCACACTCATTCATCACATCTATTGAAAAGTAGCAATAAGAATACACACTTAGCTGAAAAGCCCTTCCAACAATTGTCAGTATCACATTTTTATGTGTACTGTAACTTGAGGTTTAAAATCACTTCCTGTTTCAAACATATATTCTTATCTTCAGTTGGTTAACTTTATGGTGGAATATATATTCTCCAAAATACCAGCATAGGAAGTAAGTGAAAAACTCTTTTTAAACAATAAGTTTTCTGTTTTCTCTGTACTTCTGGTCCTTGATTTCTAGTATGAACTGAACAGTCCTAGGTTTTTGTTGTTTCTCTTTAAAAAAAAAAGTCAATATTAATAAAAGTTTTATTCTTTGACTCCTCTTCTCAAGCATTTGCTCTGTCTGAATTTCAAGATGAAGATAATCAATAGTGATAAACAAAGTCATATCTTTGATTCTTTCTCTTACTCTTGAAAAATCTGTGAAAATCTCATTTACTATGAAGCATGTTTTCATGAGAACATTGCATGAGCCTTATTTTACTTTCCTTAGGGTCCTATTTGACAATGTGGAGGCTGAAACTTGTAAGTCAGGGGTTATAAGCCTACTATGTGATCATGTGTAATTATGTTTTTCTTCTCAATAATAATACAATAACTTAAAAAACATTTTACACATGCACATTAAAATTAAATTAAATTTTATGGCAATTCTGTCTGCCAACACTGTGAATAAGTGCTTTACTTCTGAATGGATTGGGGGATGTTGTAATATGTCTGTCCAAAGTACATTCTCTATGCATCTGTTCAAGTGACTTGAGAATGGCTGAATCCTCTGTGACACTCCTTACACTGATGGGAGGTTTACAGGTCTTTCATCAGGATAGTCATCATAAACGTACTGTGAGAATGATTTAGCTTCCATGATTGAATCTCACACTTGAGCACTTATGTCTTGTACAGTTCATCTTTCTGTTTGCACACTAGAAACATAATCATTTGTTTTTGTCATCTCTTTAACAAAAAAAGGTAGTTTCTTGACATAGTGTGCTTCCAGGGTCAAGATGTAGAGAACAACAATAAACTTCACTTTCTGCTACCCAGGTGGAATTGGGAACTTTATGGATCCCAGAAACAAGACTCGAGTTACGGAGTTCATCCTGCTAGGATTTCAGAACAAGAAAGAAGTAGACATTCTCCTTTTTTCTGCATTCCTGCTCATGTACATGGTCTCTCTGGTTGGCAACACCACGATCATCCTTTTGGTGTGTTGGGACTACCATCTGCACTCACCCATGTATTTCTTTATAGCCAACCTTTCCTTCCTCGAGGTTGCCATCACCTCCACAGTGGTACCCAAGATGCTGGCCAATGTATTTTCTTTCACAAAAGTCATATCCTTTGTGGGATGTCTCACACAATCTTTCTTCTACTTTCTGCTGGGATCCACAGAATTCTTCATCCTGGCTGTCATGTCCCTGGATCGATATGTCGCCATCTGCAACCCACTGAGGTATGCCATCATCATGAACAGACAGATGTGCATCATGTTGCTTCTGGGATCCTACATGGGTGCATTTCTGTCCATTTTGGCACCATCAGTCTTAACTGCCTCTCTGCCCTTTTGTGGGCCAAATGTCATCAATCACTTCTTCTGTGACAGTGCCCCCGTACTGAAGCTGGTCTGTGCAGACATCTCTCAGGCTGAGCTGGCTGACTTTATCTCCTCTGCTGTGCTGCTCTTGGGCTCCTTGGTCCTGACTGGAGTGTCCTATGTCTACATTGTTATGACTGTCCTTAGAATTCCCTCTCCCCAGGGACGGCAGAAGGCTTTTTCCACCTGTGTCTCCCACATCACCGTGGTTACACTTTATTATGGGAGCTCCATTTTCATTTACGTCCGCCCTAAAAAGGGCAATGTGATGGACGTTAACAAGTTTGCCACTGTGTTGAACACTATTGTGACCCCGATGCTGAACCCTTTCATATACAGCCTCCGCAATGAGAAAGTCACAGAATCACTCAGAGATGCCTTTCATAGGTGTGTAGGCATGCTAACATATCTAAGATTTCAAAAATGATTTATTTGCAAATGTTGCTCTTCATGTCTGGCAACAAAATTATTTTATTGATTAGCTAAAAATATATCATGCAAGGGAGACACTTAGGAGAACATATAGTATTTCCTAACCCCTGTCCAAGTTCACTGTAGACTCAGATAGATTTAAAAACACTTGTATATATTTATAATACATATATACTGACTGAATGAAGACTAATATAAGTACATATGTGATTACTGTCCCACTTTTCTGTGCCTTCAGTCTTTTAAAAATCAAATTATTGTGCAATCTAGGACTCGAATTCAAACAAAGCCAGTGTTGGGTATCTCTGTGTTAGGTAAGTTCTCAACTTTTTTGCAAAATTTGTCCTTTTAAAAAATATTAATTTATCTCTTGCATTTGCTACATATAAATGTTGTTAGAATATAATGATATTAAACATGCTCTGACTTTAGCTTTAAAATATTTAATATAAATTATTGCATTATTTTTTTTGTTTTGCTTTGCTTTGTTTTTGAGTCAGGTTCTCCCTCTGTCGCCTAGGCCGATCACAGTACTAACTTAGTATATTTCAGTTGAGAGAGAGAGAGAGATTTAATAACGTTTATTTCTGCTTTGCAATTGCAATTGAAACAGGTTTAATCCTAGTAAAATTAGTCCTGTGTATTTGAATCAGTAAAGCATCTTTGACAAATGTATACTTTTTATTATTGCAGTGCCCCTTAACCACAGTTTTGCTTCCCATGGTTTCAGTTAATCACAGTCACCTGAAGTCTGGCAATAATAAATGAAAATTTTCACAAATAACCAATTTGTAAATTTTAAAAGGTACATAATTCTGAGTAGCGTGATAAAATCTTGCACCACCCACATTCCTCTGTCCAGCATGTCTGTGCTGGACATGATCCACATGTTACTCATATAGGAGACATTTCTGTATGGCAAATCTGAGAAGAAGATAAGTGAGTGCAATACAATGACATATTTGAGAGGGAAAAATAGAGGAAGACATCATCAACTTAACTCTTATTATAGAACATTATTTTAATTGTTCTATTTTACTAGTAATCATTGCTATTAATCTCTTTCTGTGCCTAATTTATAAATTATGCTCTATCACAGTTGTGTGTGTATAAGAATAAAACATAGTATATGTAGGATTTGGTACTACCTGTGGTTTTAGGCATCCACTGGGGGCCCTTTAATGTATCTCCGGTGGACCAGAGGGACTGCTTTGCTCACATTTGGATTTAACAATACCCTAAAAATAATTTTTAAATGTTTAAAACTAGATAAAAAGCTTTCCAAAGCTTTATTTAATTTATTCAATATATTTATTTATTTATTTTATTATTTGTTCAATTTTAATAAATTGAAACAACTTATAGATGTTTCCATTTCTCTGAAACATTCAAATACAACTGAAAATAATTGCTAAGGTAAAATTACCATGTAACTGCTTCAAGTATTAAAATGAGTTCAACCATTTGTCAATAGGATAAAAATTTCATAGTCAAAAGTGACATTTGAAACATTTTATCCAAGCTCTTATATAAAGATGATGAAAATGAAGTAAAGGAAGTTATTTGTATAATATCTAAGATCATGAAAGAAGTAAAAGAAGGAGTTTAGTGGGAATTCAGGTCTTCAGTCATTGTTTCACTAAATTAATGTGTACTTTGGTCCTGTGAAATACAACCCTAGATGCTAATGAAACAGCAGGGAGTTACATCAGAAACAAAGAGGAATGGGAAGCTCCTGACTCTCCCTCCAACAGGTGCACCAAGTAATCATCTTTTCAGGAGTCATGAAGAGAAAGTCAGAGACCAATGAGAGCTTCCTCCCATTGGGCAACTGAGAAAATACCCACCTCAAAATGGTAAGAAAAGCCTAGGGGTCTCAAGCCCAGGTCCTGCCCTGTGACTATTCCATGTAATTGGGAAAGGAATCTTCCACAATCAGCTTCTCTCCCTGGAGAGGAGGGTTTAGACCTCAAATATACTACCCTCACTTCATGCCAAAGTTTCCCATGGCTCAGCTCTTAATTTGCCAACTTTGGAAGAAGAGAGGATTAGACACATGTGAGTCTGTCTACACCATATAAAAAAGTGGTTTTACGTGGGTGCTCATCTCCCAGCAGTGGCTTAAAATCGCAGACCCTTGTGTCTCCCTAGGAGAGACACACTATTCCACTGGCAGTTTGGCAGACTGGACCCTGACTAACTTACAATGGGGAGTTAGAGAGGCTGACAAACATGAATCTGCTGTCACTCAGAAAGCAGATCAGCCCTGCTCCAACCTTTGCCCCAGTTCCTCCCAGTGATAATTCCGAGACTATCAGTTTCTCCTGGAAGGTGTTTTCCCACACTTTGAATGTCCCAACTTTTACAGTTTCCACCCAAGGGACTGCATCTTAAATCCCCTGGTTCTGGGAGCAGAGAGTGACATATGTGTGTCTCTGTAGACCACAGGAAAAAAGTAGTGTTTTTATATGAACACACAGCATTCTAAGGGCTTTAACTCCTAAGAACAGTGCAAAGAAAGGACTTAAAAATGCACTGCCGCCGGGCTCGGTGGCTCAGCCTGTAATCCCGCGCCTTGGGAGGCTGAGGTGAGTGAATTGCCTGAGCCCGTGGGTTCGAGACCCGCCTGGGCAGGCGAAACCTCATCTCTACAATAAATCAAAAAAATTAGCCGGGCGTGGTAGCGCGCGCCTGTAATTCCGACTACTCGGAAGGCTG
>CAUYQG010200207.1:0-17437 GCA_963574415.1 Tarsius wallacei | reverse complement strand
TCTCGAACCTGCGGGCTCAGGCAATCCACTCACCTCAGCCTCCCAAAGGCGAGGGATTACAGGCTGAGCCACCGAGCCCTGCTAACACATACTTATTATTCATGGTTTCTGTAAGTCAGAAATCTGGGCACCATTTAACTGGGTCTTCTGTTTCAGGACTCCACGAGGCTGCAATGTACATGTAGACTGGGACTGAGGACTGAGGTTTTATCAATAGGTCAATTAGGGATTTTTCTTATTCCAAGCTCCTTCAGGCTGTTGACAGAATGCATTTTCTTTTGTCTGCATGACTGAGGTTTCCATTTCTAGTGAGCTCATGCTTTCACACCACCCACCTGCTGTTCCTTGCCATGTGGACTTCCCTAACATGACTTTTACTTCGTGGCAGCTTGTTTGTTTAAGACCAGTGAGAGAAAATTGCTCCAGCATTAGGGTGTGTTCATGGCTCTTGGGTGATCCTAGTTAATCCACTTTCCCAGGGGTGACTTTTTTCCTTTGATCTGATTTATGCCAAAGATATCTTAAGACACTATTTGATATTCAAGCAGTTTATTTTGGTAGCACTCTTACAAGACAGATAGCAGAAGCCGGTCAGTATCACGGGCCAGGTATAGTCAGAAGTCAGATGACCAGCATGAGAAAGGTCTCCATCCAGAGACCATTCTCAGAGTTTGGGGAAGTCTTCCCCCTTTCTTGTAACTGTATGCAATTCAGATCAATCACCAAGTATTTATTTCAAACAAGGGGTTTAACTTATCTTATAAGAGTAAGCTTTGTTTCGTTGTTCATGAAAGTTGCATCTGTGCTGAGGTGAACTTTTCTCCCAAAAAGCCCTGGTCCAGGTGGCATCATATTGTGAAGTAATAGGTAGTGTCAGTCTTGCAAGTTTGAATGGTCCTATGGCTATCAATAATCTCATGGTCATAATTTGTTTCTTACAGTATAGTGCATCATAACATAATTATTGTAGCAACATCCTATTACCTTTGTCATATTCCATTAGTTAGAAGGATGTCAAGGGAAGGAATTATATGCATAGATGCAAGAAGGTAGAAATCATTGGGGGTTACTTTAGTGTCTGTCCATACAGTAGACTTCTTTAAACTGTCCTAATCACAGCTACTGTAATACTAGATACCATACATTTACCTGGATAGAGAGAGACTTTTCAAAGTCAAAATCATGAGATAACAACCTTTGATATTTTTCTTGAAATGAGAAAGTTGCATTTTAGTAAGTAATTTATAAAATACTTTATTTGTCTAGCTAATAATCTGTTTTCCTCAAAACACATTAATATCATCAATAGAATATTGTTTAGGTAGTCTAATAATATCATTATCGTGTATTTGTAGAGTTACTATAGTTATCTGGGAAACTGCTCACCGAATACCTTTAGAGTTTTTAGCCATTAATCAGAAAATGAGGGTGTGCTTCTGAATTTAATTTCTGATGTAAAATTGTCAAGTCAGCAGGATGAAATTTATGTCATCTGATATGTGCCTTTATGCATCCTCAGGGATCAGAAATAAAGACATCATGTGTTAGCATTCTCCTCTCTTTCACATAGCTTAAATAGCTATTAGAGTAGAATTTCCTCTCATACCAGAATGACTGCTTGGAGAAAAAAAGATATATCTTTAGCTGCTCAAAAACTAAATGAATTAGCCATGTTCTTCCATTGTTCCAATAGCTCACACTGAAAGATATGCTACTAATAATAGTTTCATTAAATAAATTGCAAAAATTTCAAAGGAAATATTTGATTACTTCTGTACTGTTCTGTTCCGGAACAGATCAGACCAACTAGCCAAAATACCAATAATGACAACAGCCAATGTTTGAGTGCCTACTACCTCTTACACATTATTATAATATTATGTTATAATATTATAATGCTTGCTACATATTAGCTATTTAATTCTTTTAAAAAAAAACTAGTGAAGAGATCAAGGTGCAAGGAAGTCATAGAATTTGTTGAAGCTTACACAGATTCAAACCTGAGCAGACTCACTTCAGAGCTGGAACTAAAAATGAGAATGATATAAGCATTCAAAGATGTAACATGTCTGTTTAGTTTATCTCACATTACTATAACATTACAAGGTTATTCAACAATATGATTATCTTGTTTCTTGTCTTTGTGGAAAGGAAGCATGACATAAAAGAAGAGGGCTAAATTTTGGAGGCAGAAATAAATTTGCTTCTTAGTTATTTAACTTTTTGAGTCACAATTTACTACTGTTATAACAGGTTTTTCATACCTTACTCGAAAAGCTAGAATGGTAAGATAGAATGGTAAAAGTTGAATATAGAATGAGATGTGGGTTTTTCTGTTTGTTTTCTTAATTATAGTGATTTTTTTTATAGAGTAGTAGAAAAAATAGGAGTAAAAAGGATAGTCAAGTCCAAATTATGGTGAACGAATTATAGCTTCTTAGACAATTGGGACCACGGAAGACTTTCCAGTAGAGGAATAGCAAAAAGCAGTGTCTCAAGGAGAAAGGAGATTAATGGATACTGTTAGTCTAATTTTTAAACTGCTATTAAACTATAACCTTGGCACCACTCTGGAAGTGGGAGTATTGAGTTTGCTTTTGAAAAATAACATTGCTTCATGGGTCTGTTCACAGATTTATAGAGAGTAATGATCCCCTTTTGGTGTTTGTTAAATATTTTATGAATTATCTGGGTCTGTGGAGATACCTGTATGGACTTTTTGAGTAACAACAAATGTAAATCCAACTAATAATAACATACTGGTAAATTAAAATATTTTAAATTTTACAAAAATTAAATAATGTGAAACTTTCATAGTTTTCTATTTTTATTATCACCAAACTAATTTAAGACATTCCTATCTCATGCCCAGAAAAATGCAGTACCCTTGTAAGTGATCTATAAACTTCAGTCTACTCCTATTAATCTACAGTTTGTCTCTACAGCTGTAATCACACATCACTCTTCTCAACATTATTTCAAAGACTCTCAATAATCTGTCAGATATAATTGGCCTGGTATTAAAGACTTTCCAAAACTTCCCTCAACATGTCTGTTTAGTTTATCTCACATTACTATAACATTACAATGTTATTCAACAATATGATTATCTTGTTTCTTGTCTTTGTGGAAAGGAAGCATGACATAAAAGAAGGGGGCTAAATTTTGAAGGCAGAAATAAATTTGATTCTTAGTTATTTAACTTTTTGAGTCACAATTTACTACTGTTATAACAGGTTTTTCATACCTTACTCGAAAGGCTAACATAAAAATTAAAAACTAACATTATTGTGTTCTAAGACCTGTATTATAAATTGTAGCTGTAATTGCAAATATTTTGGAGAACAGCATATAAAGAAATATGAACTAATTTTAAAATCTTAGAGAGTATGATAAATTATGCCCACTTCCCCTTTATAAATTCAGAATCATCTCAGGGAGAGAGTTGTTTCTATAAAACTGTAAGAGAAAGTAGATTAGTCCAATAGATCCAAAGCCCTGTATTTTATCCTCCTCTCCACCTATAATAGGGGAATAAACATTGAGACATCTAGTCCATGTGAAAGATGTTTGTGTCCAAAAGGCAGAACACTTGCCCAAGAATACCGCCCCCATTATTTCGCAACAAACTATCCAGTCCTAGTGAGTATAATCCACAATCTGGGTCTTTAAACTGGATCATTTTATTACAATGTAATTTGAATGTAATTTGAAACTGTGGTAGATATTTCACTGTTGGCCTAAGCAGTGACCTAATTAACTTGGCCTTGTCCTGATTTATTCCTTATCCTCCAGGAGAGAATTAATTCCCCAGTATTACTTGCCTCTTCCTAATTTACTTCCAAACAACCATTTTAAAGTCATTAAGACAGTCTCTTTTTTTATCTTTGTCCTCTAATGTGGACATTAATAATATAATTCTATTACTTGTTTTATCTTTCATGGTTGCCTTCATATATCTATTGAAATTTACTGATATATACCAGTAGATTTCAAAAATAATAATCACGTCCATTGTATAGCTTTTCCCAAAATGCATTTCTGTACTACCATGTCTCTTTCAGTGTGATAGACCAAAACATATCTGCTAAATCTAAGACTTTTACTCAAGGTCTCACATTTTGTAAAAATCTCTATGGCTACTATGAAAACAATTGAGTTTGATCATTGTTTTAGGTCCTCTAATTTCATAATGACCATATAATTTGTCTTCTAAAAAGATATGGTTTAAGACTGAAACATAATCATACAGAAACAATAGGAATAATACGAAACAGTTCCAAGCAAACTGGACTATAGGACCACCCTATGGTCAATATGAAATTGACTTTAAGTCTTTAAAGTCCACCATTTGGGTCAAAATATAGCACAGAAGCAGAGCATACCAGTCTCTTTCTGTATATCCACTTCAGATACTGCTTCTTAGGGTATAATATATTATTTATGGTTTATTGAAGAGCTTCTTAAGAGTTCTATCTATGGACTGATTAATTACCAAAATATGGACCCAAAGTTTTACTTCTTTACATGGTATTTATCTGAAATCTTTCATCACTTCCAAGAGATTTAGCAATTGTGGATGTATAAGAGATGAGTATAACTTGATTCAACCTCCATCAATTTTCTGTCCCTTAAATCTAGGATTATTCTTAATTCAATCAAAATTTTAGCACCTATTGGACTAAGAGAACCTCACAAACCTATTTCCTCTACATTCAAATTTAAACTGGATAACCTCAGAACTCACAGTCTCCCAAGTCTTTCAGCCTTAGGAAGGATATCCTTAATCTTGGAAAGTAGCACCCCAGTATCAATAGGGAAGCCCCATGGGCCCAAATTGTCCACCATACTCTGAAGACAAGATAGACATTCTAGTCCTAGTACAGTGTCAGTACCATAGGGCTATTCTGTTCTTCTTCTCATAGGATTTATCTGTTATTACAATTGGACTCTTAAGCAGTTCTAAAACTTCTGGTTTCTCCTGATAGTAGGGTAATTTATATTTATAGCAGATAATTCTGTTGGCAACATTGATAGCTTTATAATATGGATAACCTCAGTCATTTGCTCTTTAAATGGTGCTCTTACATCATTCAGTCATTCATAGCTGTCTTCAGTTTTCCAAGAAATTATCTGAATTCCATCAATTTTATACTGTTTATGCCTTTCCCTTGGAAGGAATACTCACCTTTGGGGTCCTGCTGATCTATATTTCTGATATTTTAAAACTTGGGCATGTTAGCATTTTTAATTTCATCATCCCATAAATTTATTGCTTGAACATATGTCTCCAAATGTAACCAGACAAGTAAGCTAAAGTAAATAACTTAAAATTTATGAGTTCTGCATTATCTGGGAGCATTCATCTTGAGCAAGATTAGAAAGACTGACAACTCAAAATTGGCTTAGGTTACTTCACTTTTAACTACTGAAGCATCAACAAGCAATGCATACTATACATAAAATGTGACCACAGCTACCCAGTGTTTTTCCCAGGTGCTTATAGAAATATGCTCAAAGTTTAAATGGTAAGTGTAACTCTGAGTGAGTAAATGGCCAGAGCTGAAGTATGCAGAAAAGCACAGGTCACTGTTTTTTACAGCATAGGAATACATGTAAAAACTTTTAGCATTGAAGAGTTATTTTGGGACCTCAGTTACAGCTGCTGTGTTATATTTTTTATGCATTGTCAGGCCTACAGCTGCCCTGGCCATGAAATAACACTCGTTCAAAAAGATCTTACCTCTCCTGGGTAGAGATATTCCATCTAGAGGAAATTCTCTCATTTCAATATCTAGTCCAGGATTTGTATTTTTCTAATTGTAGGCTTGCCTGTTTTCCCTTTAGTTTTACATCATGCTCCTATAACATCTCTTAGATTTCTAATTCCATAAATTTCTTGAGCATTTCCCCCCAGGGCACAAGCAACATCTGCATTTCCATAACTGAGTCACCTTGAAACTCACCCAATAATGTCTTCAGTATTTTAGGCTGTCCAAATTGTATGTAATCATATTCCATAGCTGTCCAAATCTTCAAATAATGGTTCCCTGATTGGCTTTCTTATAAATCTTTCTATCTGCAACCTGACAGAGTAAATGTCAAAAAAAAATTTTTTTGGATCCTGGTTTTCTCCAGGTTATTTACTCTAGGTTTTCCCATAAGATATCACCCTTTCTTATTCTGTTGAATTTCTTTGAGTTGGCATTGACTTCCCTAACCCAGTAACCAATAAAACCTCTTTTTTTATAGCATTATTTTTTAAAGCAATTATACTTGAGTATATTTTTTAAAGCGTTTTTCTTTTATTTTCTTTTTTTAACATTGGATTCATAGGCTTTAAAACCTAAAAATCTATGAAGTTTAGCAATTTTTCTACATTCCTTAATTCTTCTCTGAGAGTATTTTCTCTTATTTCTAGAACAAAAGCTCTTTACTAAAATTATCCTAGCAATGATCTTGTTTCATTAAAAGGAGTGGTCCTCGATATAGGGAAGTGACTGGAAATGGGAGGAGGATCTTTTGATTGTCACAATGACTGAAGACACATTTGGCATTTGGGAGGTTAGGGGTAGAAAGTCAAATGTACTGTCATAAACAAGATTGTAACCTCACTTTGAAACATTGTCCTTTTTAAAATACTAACAGTACATCCAAGGAAAAACAATAATATAAGAACAACCTATTTTCTTTATCTCTTAATATAATACTTTTATTGCTTCTATGACAATCTAAATTTTCAACCCAAAATATCTCAGATACAGGCATATTTTGTTTATTTTTTATTTTGGGGTAATTATTTAACTTTTTTTCTACCACTGTTCTAATAAGAAAATATTCCTAATGATATAGGATCCCAATGTAGTTTTATTTGTTGTTAATGAAGCCCTCTGTACTTATATGGGACAAGCCGCCACCTATTCTAAAAGTTTCACAACTACAATTTGTAAACTGTGAAGAATAAAATCTCAGGGAGAATAAATGGCCTAGACTATAATTTCTACATTTGTTCATTGGTCCCACTTGAAGATTATCACCTAACCAAAAAATATTTTGTAATGTGCTAGAAGCATGGCTGAAAAACACAATAACAGAAAACAAATGATTCTATCAACAAATTCCTAGATATTCTCAGAAGCTCTTTTTAAGTGGTCTTAACAACTGAAAGGGACTGTCAAAATCAAAAAAGCATATACAACCATACACATCTATCTAAATTTTCCTGCCATAGCTCTAAACAAAACAACCATCTCCAGGTATTATTTGGTTTCCAAATTTCAAATGTTACCATGAATGCATCAAATATTGAAAATAACAAATAATATCTCTTTTCAAAACCAATTGAGAAGGAGAAATACAATGAAAACCAACTTTTTGTTTTAACTGAAAAATTGTTGAAGAACATTAATAATGTGAGACTCATAGGATTGCTGGTTTTGCTACCCTCGTCAATCTTAAAAGAACTCACCCACATGAAATTTGGTTTTGTAGAGCAGACAAACTTGCCCAAAATGATTGCTGACACTAAGCTGAGGTGGAAAAGGAAGTCAGAGACCAAATACACAGTGTTTATTTTTTTTACACAGATTAGCACCACCTAATTGAAAAATATGTATGAATGTATACCATTCAACAACTAGAAAAGTTATTCCTCCCTATGAAAGAGTTAGGCAAAAGGCCCCTTTAGTGAGAAGCCCTTTGCATGACATTAGTGGGTGAGACTTTTTGTCCTAAAAGCTATTAAAGAATAAAACATGCAGAAAAGTTGTAGGATGAAGTTGCAAATTATAATTTTTTTCTTGAAGAAAAATATGCCAGGTCGGGCATGGTGGCTTATGCCTATAATCCCAGCACTTTGGGAGGCCGAGGTGAGAGGATTACCTGAGACCATGGATTCGAGACCAGCCTAAGCAAATTGGTGAGACCTCATATCCACAATAAATCAAAAAATTGGCTAGGCATGGTGGTGCAGAGCTGTAATTCCAACTACTTGGAAGGTTGAGGGGGAAGGATCACCTTAGCCCAGCAGGTCGAGGCTGCGGTAATAGGCAGCATGACACTGCACTCCAGCCTGCGTAGCAGAGCGAGATTCCAACTTGAAAAAAAAAAAAAGAAAAGCAAGCCAGAAGAGCTCATAAAAATGCATGCTTTAAAATATTAATGTACCAGTAGAAGTCCATCAGGTGGACAAGGATAGAAAGAGTTTTCCATAAGTAGAAATCGACATATACACAGTATGGAAGCAAAAAAAAAAAAAAAGATACAGTGCATGTGGGGTATTGTAACTAATTTGGCATCCCTATAGAAAGAGTTAAATAAAGAGTTATATATGGGATCCAGCAGAAATGCATTATGGTAGGCAGGAAGAGGTCAGAATATCTAAGGTCTTTTATGACAACTAAGGAGTTTAAGCATTATTCCCAGAAGTACAGGGAATAAACTGTGAGTTTTAAGCTGGCTTAGCATTCAGATTTCAATATTACAAATGTCATTTTGATTCCATTATTAGTAAGAACAGTTCGGGGGTATATAGAGGAATAATACAGAAGAAGAATATTACCAAAGTCCAAATGAGAGATGATCAGAGCCTAGACCAAATCAATAAGTCTGTTAATAGGGAGTTAAATTTGAGAACTATTTGGGAAGTGACATAAGATTTAATGACCATTTGGATAAGGAAAGTAACAGGAAGGAGTGTTGGCTAACTGCTAGATTTCATTATTTAGTAATTGATTACATTGCAATGCTTATAAGCATAATAAGGAGAAATGGACAAATTTGGGAAAAATAACAATGAGTTTGTAAGTAATTAAATTTCAAATGCTTAATAAATACCAAAGGGAGATATTCAGTATAGGTTTGAAGATATCATTTTAATCTCAGGAAATAAGACCTAGATCGAAATATAGATTTACGAAGAATCAGTATATAGGGTTTATATATGTATAACTACTTTAGCGAAAAACACACAGAATGAGAAAAGTGAACCAAGAAAAGGTAAACATTTAAGAATGTGGTTGGCAGCAAACAACAGAATACCCAATTCATAGCAATTTTAAAAAATGGCTCAGTTTTCTCACAAGTCTAGAAATCCAGAGATGATCACTCCAGGGCTTCACAACTGTTTAACACTGCCTTCAAGGCCCTAGTCTGTTTGTGTTTCTGTGCTGAATTAACTAGGGTGTTAGCTTTCATGTTTCCACTTGCCACTTCATGTTTATGAGCAGATGCTGCACCTCTGCCTCATATCTACATTCTAGACAGGAAGAAAGACAAAATAGAAAGAAATTTCAATATAAGAAAAGCAAGACATTTTTCAGAAACTCTTAAATTATATCTTTTTTTGGCAAAAATAGTCACATGACTATAGTTACCTGAAAAAAATTAGGAAGGCAAGTATTTTTATTCAAGCAAGGGAATTTCTGTCAGTAAGGAAAAGAGTGAAGAGTGCTAATGATAGGTAAACAGAGTCTTCTCAAAAAACATAAGAAATTTTGTTCTAAGGATTGTCAGAAGAGGCAGTCCTCCTGAAAAATCTTGACAAAAAACAATCCCAGAAACCACCAGATACTTGGATGAACGATGACATTTAATTTAAACAAGTAGGACATGAGCAGAAGCAGCAAATGTGTATAGAGTTCTTATACAAAAAAACTGAGTAAAATATATGTTGAAAAATCTTTGAAAATAGCTTGTTGTCTTTCTTACTGCGTTATTTCATTTGTGCATGAAATGTCCTTCCCAAGAGATGCTCTTGTATCTCCATCTTTTAAAATCCCACATATTTTTTTGTTTTCTGCTCTACTTGCCTTCTACCTTCTATGATGATCTTTTTTTCTCTAATCTTTTTTGTGAATAAAATATATTGAATCACGTGAAGCACTATAACCTCCTCTGACAGGTTGGAGACTGTTAGTTTCTGCGACAGAGTGAGACTGTCACTCGAAAATAAACAAACAAATTATTCAACCTCAAAAATAATAGCATAGTGGATACTGTGGAGCCTCTTGGCACTTAAAGTATTCGTTCCTCCAGATGCTATACAAGTAGGCTAATAGTGTAGAGCTGAGACTCAGGTAGAGTTTGCCTTTATCTAAAAATTGCCTCCTCCACCAAGGGAACCTGCTTTGAACGTCCACTTGATGCAGGTTATAAATATTCCCCTTATCCTGGCCCCAATTCTGGACAACTGTACAGTACTATCTCAGCTCCAGAGCTCTTCTTGGATCACAGACTGACTTCTCCCTTGACCTAATCCTACTTTTTTTACTTGCATTACAGGAGTTTATCCCAAAAGTACTCCCCAGTAAGTTTTCTGAAAACTAATCTTCACTTCAGATTCTGCTTCCTGGGAAATCAATCTGAAAAGCAGGCATTTAATCAACTTTGAAAATATCTATTATTCGCTGAATTCATTTCTTCCTTTATTCAATATGTATGTCTGTGAAGTACTGTCATATTCCAGGCACTGTTCTTTTGCAGCAAGGAGAGAATGAAACATAAAACATCTCTAGCTCATGATGTTTACATTTTAATAATAATATAATGCTAATAAGTAAATAGAATAGAGTTGTACTGCATATCTAGATTATCAGATAGTGAAAGGTGCTTTGGACATCACTTTAATGCATGAGGATGCTTATTAGACATCCAAGGATAACAGCTGTATAGGCAGTTAGATAATCAAATCTGAAGTTCAGGATGAGAATTTGACTAGAGGTATGTATATTGGTGTCACCAGCATACTGTTGATATTTAAACCCAAAAGATTGAGATCACCTAAAAAGTAAATACTAATAGAGTCTGAAGATTGAGTAATGAGTCTTGGGCTGTCACCAGATGTAGAGGTCAGGGAAATAAAGAGTCAGCAAAAAAGACTCAAAAGTGGTGATGGGTACAATAAAAAAAGAACCAGAGAGAGTTCTGCCCCATAAGGTAAGTAAAACTTGCTATATGAGTGGAATACAAAATAGTGTTGCTGTTGTTGTTGTTTTAAAAAAAGATGAGGTAAAATGGATTAGAAACAATTTCAAAGTCCTTATTTCAAGCAGTAAGCAGTTGGAGAAAGGGGAGAGTAAGTGAAAATTGAAAGGTTGTGAAAAACATTGTGAGAAGGAAATTGACGCAGCCTAAATTCTGATTGAATTTTGGGTAAGAGGAAGAGCAAGAAAAAAGAGATGGCCATGAAGGTTTTGTGACAAAGAAATCATTAACCAAAATAGAAAAATTAGTGATAAAGCTGTTTGGAGAGAGCAATTCAACAAGTATTAATGAACTGGCAGGACGTACAGAACACTATGGTAAGCACAGATATACAAAGATTATGAAGGCGCATCTCTTCTCATGAAGATCATATCAAATCAAGGGTACATATGTATCATATTAAAAAATCTTCAGGTTTGTAAGGAAGATGGCAGCCAAGCAAGCTAGACAATGCGAGCCCCAGTGTGAGTGAGTGAGTGGATGGAAAATTCTGTGTACGTGTTGGTGAGTGAGTGGACGTGTGAGTGGCTGACTGAGTGAGGGCTCAGGAGCAAGACACCAGGGCTCTCCTAATGAAGCAGCTGGTACTGCAGCTGCTCAGCTTGGACCCTAGCAATTCCTGGGATGTAGAAGCCGAGTGCCATTTTTAAAAACTCAACAAAATCCTTCCTGGGAAGAAGAGGCTGGGAGAGTCTGACTAAGTGGGAGCTCATGAGTAAGTGACCTGGGCCCTCCTGGTGAATCAGCTGGTGCTGCAGCTGCTCTGCTTGGTCTCCAGCACTTCCCAGGTCTCAGAAGCTGAGCGCCTTTTTAAATTTTTAACTAACAAAATTTTTCCTGCAAAGAAGTGATAGGGAGAGACTACTGGCTCCAGGCTCTGCCTCACTACTGCAGCGGAAAAGACTGCCAGCTCCAGGCTTTGCCTCACCACTGTAACACCTGGCCAGACAATAGCAGCAATGGTTGTGGAGGGAACCCAGAGGCAGAGTCCCACCAGAGAATATAAAGGAGGCACAATGCCACCATCTTGAAAATGGGGCAGGAAAGTGCTCAACATATCAAATCAACTACTCAGGGATTGATTGCTCCCAGAAGAAATATCCTGAAAGCACAAACTTCAGAGGGATAGGACAAGTGCTGAGCCTCAAGCACCCTACCCACTACCCTGATTCAGCCACAGAACAAAGGGTATGCCCAGAAAAGGACGAGGAAGAATTCCAAAGAGATCAGTGGTGAGTATGGGGCTGACCCAACCCTCCTCTTCCCCAGCAATCCTCTGAATGTCAGACCCACACAGCTGGGGGACAACTGAGAGGGACAAATTCAGGCAGAGCCTGGATGTCAGCCGCAATAGGAGAACTCAATCCCAGGATAGGCCTGGCTGGGGCACCCCCAACAAATACATACTGCAGAAGAGAAAATCCCACACCTCCCTACCACCGGTGATAACCCTGACCATATGAGAGTGGGAGGGGAAGATGAAGCCCCACCCACCCCCACTACCCCTCCTCCTTCCCTGGTCAGGACAGTGGAGAAAGAGTGAAAAAGCAGAAGCTCTGCAGGAGATAGTAGAGAAGCAGATGAAAGGAGCAATTACAGAAGCTGCCACAAGAGGGCAGGATTTTTTTCTTTAATTTTTAATTTAAAATTGTTTTTGCCTGTTTGCTAGTTTTTTACTTTTTAAATATTTTTCCTTTGTGCAAGAAAGTCTATGTGAGGGTTTGATAAGCATCTCCTCTTTTTTTTCTTTTCTTTTTATTTCTATTTTTGTTTATTGTTTTCTATTTATGTGTGCATGTGATGATTAAGTGTTCATCTTTTGGTTTTTTTGTTTTCCACTTTTGTTCCTCTTCTTTTTTTTTTTTTAGTTTTCTTTGTGTGTGAATATATGTGTGAGGGTTCAATCTGAATTCCTAATTTTATTTCCTTTTTTTAGTGGGAAGTTGTTCTCTTTTTCTTCTACATTAATTTGTGCTAGGCATGTATGTGTGTTTAATTTTCCTGGCTTTTTGTTCTTGTTGTTTTTGGTTTATTTCACTTTGCAGTTATTCAAGTTTGTTTCAGTGTGTGTGTGTGTGTGTGTGTGTGTGTTCAATTGTTTTTTGCTTTGGTTTCTGCTTTCATCATTCTGTTGTGGGGTTTTTTTTTTTTGTTTTGCTTTCATTTAAAAAAAATTTTTGTCCTTCTTACCTTAGTCTATTTTTCTCGGTTCTCATTGCAATTACTGTATCTTTGCCTCAGGGGTTACACACATGTACCTATTTCATTGTCATATAGAGTGGTGGTGGGAAGTAGGTCTCTGGGGATACATACCACAATTAGTGAATATTGTGATTTGCAAATAGTTTCTGAATCATAGCTCCCTATCCTCTTACTTACTCAACTTTCAAAACTAAAACAGACAATGAAGACTTTCAACCACAGTCCTGTTTCAAAATAGAACAAATCCAGGGACTGGATCAGGGAAGAACAGAGGGCTGAGCAAACATCAGAAGTGAGAGCCTCTCTCACTGACACTGAATAACAGAACAAAGAGAAAAAGAAGAGATCTGTCACAAATCAGGAAAAACCAACAGAAGACCACAGGTAATTTCAAGTATACTAAAGAGAAAACACCTGAAAAATTAGACCTGGGAACCCAAACAATGGAAGTCACTAACAACTGGTCCCAGAATATGACAGGGATTAGAAAATGGATGGAAAAGAGTGAATAAGACTCAAGAAAGACAAGATGCAACAATGAAAGAACTTGTAACTCAGATCTTGGCTATAAAAAGTTTCATCCAGGAAATAAATAACAAGATGACAAGCAAGGAAAACAGAATTAATCTAGCTGAAGAAAGAATCTCAGAACTTGAAGTCCAGAACATGGAATTAACCTGATCTTTAAAAAAAAAAAAACATAGAAAACTCAGAAAGAAAATGCAAAGTCTACAAGCAATTGTATCAAGAGGCTGAACCTACAACTCATTGGTATCCCAGAAGAAAAAAGAAAAATGGAGAACACATCGGAGCAAGTATTCCAGGATGTTATCCAAGAAAACATTCCAAATATCACCAAAGATGTGATCAGTCAAACACAAGAGATACAGAGAACCCCCACAAGACATCAAATGAGAAGACCAACCCCTAGACATATAGAAATTCATCTACACAAAGTAGGCACCCAAAAAAAAAAAAATCCTAAAGGCAGCAAGAGAGAGAAGTCAGACTATCTACTGGAGAAAATCAATCAGAATAGCAGCAGACCTATAGGCAAAAACACTACAAGCAAAAAGGGACTGGAATCCCATATTCAAAGTCCTCAAAGATAAACAATTTCAACCAAGAATTTCCTACCTAGCTAAGCTCAGCTTCATCAGTGATGGATAATTAAAATCTCTCCCAGATATCGAATCCCTAAGAGATTATGTAGCTTCTGGACCAGCTCTACAGGAGACACTCAAAAAGCACAGGAGAAAAAAATAAAGAATGACCACACACTTCCCAAGAGAACAGCAGAGCACAGAATCAATAGAGAATACATCGCTACAACAAACTAGAAGACACACACATACATCCACCCCAAAGCTAAACAAAAACAAAGCACAAACAAAGAACAAACTATGTAAGAACCTCATGACAGGGATAAACAATCACATTTCAATAATCAGTTTGAATGTAAATGGATTAAATACACCACTGAAAAGACACAGAATGTCAAACTGGATAAGAAACCATGACCCAATTATTTGCTGCATCCAGGAAACTCATCTCACAACAAAGGATGCACACAGATTCAAAGTTAGAAGATGAAAAATGAATTTCCAGGTGAATGAATCACAAAAGAAAGAAGGAGTCATGATCTAATATCAGACAAAACAACCTTTAAGCTATCAAAAATTTAAGAAGATATGAAAGGACACTATGTAATGACAAAAGGTTCAATCTACCATGAAGAAATATCCATCTTAAACATATATGCACTCAGCACAGGAGCACCACCATTTATAAAGCAACTACTAAGTAAACTAAAAAAAAAAGATTGATTCTAACACTATTAGAGCAGGGAACTGGAATACCTCACTAACAGCCCTAGATAGATCATTGAGGCAAAACATCAACAATGAGATCCAGAACCTAAACTTGACACTCAACCAAATGGACTTAATACATACTTACAGAATATTCCACCCAACAACCACAGGATATACATTCTACTCATCATCCCATGGAACGTACTCCATGATCGATAGCATCGTCGCCCATAAATCAAGTATAAACAAATTCCATATGGTTGAAATATTTCCATGCACCTTCTCAAACCACAGTGGGATAAAATAAATAACAACACCAACAAAATTTTCCAAAAGCCCACAAGGACATGGAAACTAAACAACATGAAGCTGAACAACTACTTGGTCAACACTGAAATCAAAACAGAAATTTAAAAATTCTTTGAAACAAATAAAAATGAAGAACTATATTACTGAAACCTCTGGGATGCCATGAAATCAATTCTAAGAGGGGAATTTATATCTCTACGAACACACATCAATAAAATGGAAAGATCACAAGTTGACATTCTAACAAATCAACTAAGGGAGCTGGAAAGAGAAGACAACCAGAACTGTAACTTCAGCAGAGTAATTCAGATAGCCAAAATAAGAGACCAAAGATAGGACATAGAAGACAAAAACATCATAGAAAACATCAACAAAACAAAAAGCTGGTTCTTTGAAAGAATTAGCAAGATTGATGGGCTCCTTGCCAGAATGACCAAGAAAAGAAAAAGTCCAAATAAATACAGTGAGAAATACAAAAGATTAAATTACCACTAGCCCAAAGAAATAAAAAAGATTATCACAGATTACTATGCACACCTGTACAGAAACAAACTTGGTAACCTAAATAAAATGGAGGATCACACAACCTCCCCAGGATGAAACAAAAAAAATATTGAGACATTAAAGAGACCAATAACAACACAGGAAATTGACTCTGTCATAAGAAAACTACCTACAAAAAAAAAAACAAAAACACCAAAAAACCCTGGTAGGGTGGCTTTCCAACAGAATCCCTCAAAATGTACAATTAGGAGTTGATACCAAAGTATTCCAGACAATTGAGAAAGATGGAATTCTCCCCAAATCATTTTACGAAGCTAGCATCACACTGATCCTCAAATCAGGTAAAGATCCAACAAAAAGAGAGAACTACAGGCCAATATTCCTTATGAACATAGAAGCAAAAATCCTCAGCAAGATTCTAGCAAATTCGATGCAAAAACACATCTGAAAAATCATCCACCATGACAAAGTACTTCATCCCCAGAAGTAAGGCTGGTTCAACATCTCCAAGACCATAAGTGCATTTAAATTCGTCAACAGATTTAAAAACAAGAAACACGTGATTATATCATTAGAGGCGAAAAAGCTTCTGATAAAATCCAGCATCCCTTTTTGATAAGAACCCTCAAGGACCCACATACAGAAGGATCATACTCAAAATAGTAAGCGTCATCTATGATAAACCCACAGCTAGCATACTGCAAGACAGACAGACACTAAAAATGTTTCCCCTGAAAACTAGAACAAGACAATGCTGCCCACTCTCACCCCTCTTGTTCAACATTGTGCTGGAAGTCCTAGCTAAAGTAATTAGACAAGAAAGGGAAATCAGGGGTATCCATAGGAAAAGAGGAAGTCAAGTTATCCCTTTTTACTGATGTTATGATCCTATAACTCAAAAAACCAAGAGAATCTGTCAAAAACTTGCTTGCACTGATAAAGGAATTTGACAAAGTCTTGGGGGTACAAAATAAATGTGCAAAAGACAGTCACATTCTTATACATAAACAGGCAGAGAACCAAATGAAAAGCACAAACCCATTCACAATAGCCACCAAAAAAATGAAATGACATCTTCCTAACCAGAGAAGTGAAAGACCTTTACGATGAGAACTACAAAACACTGCTCAAAGAAATTCAAGAAGATGCAAACAAATGGAAAAATATTCAATGCTTATGGATAGGAATAATCAATATTGTTAAGATGTCCATTCTACCAAAGCAATCTACAGATTCAGTGCAATACCCATCAAATTACCAACATCATTCTTCTCAGACCTGGAAATGACAATAGATAAATGCATATGGAAAGAAAAATGACCACAAACAGCAGAAACAAACCTTAGCAAAAGAAACACAGCAGGAGGTATCACACTTCCAGGCTTCAAACATTACTACAAGGCTACAATAATCAAAACAGCCTGGTATTGATACAAGAACAGGCATACAGACCAATTGAACAGGACAGAGATTCTGGAAACAAAGCCTCAATTTCTCAACCAACTCATCTTTGACAAAGCCTCCAACAACAACCACTGGGGAGAAGAGAAGCTATTCATTAAATGGTGCTGGGAAAACTGGCAGACCACATGCAGAAGATTGAAACAGGACCCCTACCTCTCACC
>CAUYQG010200199.1:0-17924 GCA_963574415.1 Tarsius wallacei | reverse complement strand
GTCAGTCATTGGTGAATTCCCTTGTTTGGGCACCAGGATCTGATTTTTCAGGAGTTTTTTCTTTGGTACACTTGAAATTGCCTATGGTTTTCCTTTGGTTTTTCCTCATTTGTGACATATCTCTTGTTTTTCTCTTTATTTCTGTTATTCAGTGTCAGTGAGAGAGGCTTTCCTTTCTGATGTTTGCTCAGTCTTCTATTCTTCCCTGATCCAGGCTCTGGATTTGTTCACTGATCTCTTTGGAGTCCTTCCTCATCTTTTTCTGGCCACACCCTTTGTGTTGTGACTGGATCAGGGTAGGGAGTGGGACGCCTGGAACTCAGCACTCATCAGGTCCCTCCAAAGTTTGTGCTTTCAGGATATTCCCTTTGGGTCATGATAAATCCCTGAGTAGTTGATCCGCCAGTCCCATAGATCAAGTCTGTTGCTCTGTGGTGAGCAAGTTGGAGCACTTTCCTGCCCCACCTTCAAAATGGTGGTGGGGTGCCTCTCTTGTCCTCTTCCATGGGACTTTGCCTCTCGCTCCCTTGGCAGCCCCTGCTGCCAGTGCCCTGCCAGGCGCTGAAGAGGTGATGCAAAGCCTGGAGCTGGCAGTCTCTCCTGCCAATGGTGAGGGAGAGCCTGGGGCGACAGTCTCTACTTGCTGCTTTTCACAGGAAAACTTCTGTCCATTAAAAAAAAGGTACTCAGCTTCTGCAACCTCAGAAAAGCCAGAGACCAGGCAGAGAAGCTGCAGCACCAGCTATTGTGTGCCAGAGGCCTGGCCACTTGCTCTCGAGCCCCCACTTAGAGAGTCTCTCCCAGTATTTTCTTCCCAGGGAGGGTCTTGCTGATTTTAAAAAGAAGAAAAAAAGAAAGAAAGAAAGAAAGAAAATGGTGCTCGGCTTCTGTGTCCTGGTTATTGCTAGGGTCCAAGCCCAGCTGCTGTGGCATAAGCCATTGCAACAGGAGAGCCCTGGCTGCTAGCTCCCTAGCCCTCACTCAGTCGGCCACTCACACACCCACTCACTCACCAGCATGTACACAAAATTTTCCATACACTCGCTCGCTCACACCAGGACTCCCATAGTCCGACTGGCTTGGCCACCATCTTCCCCCTCTGATCTACTGTTTAACAGGATCTATGGGTCTGCAACCCAAACTATAATACCTAACAAAAATACACTGCTACAACAAGTATCATCTGAGATAGTCACTGCACCGTACTACTACTTTCCTGCAAGCTAGGAACCTGTACAGACCAGTGGCCCTCTGAAAGTTCCCAGGAACAAAGCCAATCAACCAAACACAACATATAGCACAGCCTTATTCACAAGAAAAAAAAAGACAATATCCCCATCCCAATAATAGCAAACTCGAAAAGAAAAAGAGAGAGAGAGAGAAGCATCAGCTCTTTCAGATGTGAAAAAGCCCATCTATGAACTCCAGCCATACAATAAATCAGTTCCTGAACAATTACTCCTAACCAGAACAAGTTGTCTGTAATGACAGATGCAAAGGGGGACCCTCAAAACCGAAATTATCTTTTTTAGAAGGTAGGCCCCTTGTAGTACAGGCTTCTCCCACTAAGTAAGTGTTCTGGTAACCCATTGGCATCAGCATCTGATTTTGAAAATGTTGTTTTACAATTTGTAGAAGAAAGGGACCAGGTTGTGGCAAATAGGCGACTGATTCTTCTACCGTGACAGTGCACTTATCAACACCACGCTGAGTATTTAGTAGTTTTTGACCAAAAATAGCATGCCTCCCATGCCCCACCCTCCCTATTCACCTGATCTCACCCTGAACAACATTTTTTGTTTCCATGGATGAAAAAATCCTCAAAGGGAAATGCTTTACTCAAGTGGAAGAGGTGAAACAAAAAACAGCAAAAGCACTAAATTTAAGGCATCAAAATTGATAAGTTCAAAACCTGTTTTGAGCAGTGGAAAAAGTGTCTTGACAGGTGTATTGCATCCAATGGAGGGTACTTTGAAGGTGACTGGAGTTTTAACATGAAAGAATAAATATACAATATGTTAATAAATAAGTCCTGGGGTTTTTTGGGTCCCCCCTCATATGGAATCCAGAATATGAATGACAAACAAAACAAAACAAAACAAAAAAAACCCTCCAAGTGGTCCAAGAGAAACCAGATACGCAAGTAAAAGAAACCATTAAAATGGTCCAGAATTGGAAGCTGACATAGACATTCTAAGAGAAAACCAAATGGGACTTCTGGAATTGAAAAATTTGTTTTGGGAATTTCAAAATACAGTTGCAAGCCTTAGCAACAGATTAGACCAAGCAGAAGGAAGAATTTCAGAGCTCAAAAACTGATTATTTGAATAAACTCAGCCAGACAAAAATTATTTGAAACAAGATTTTTTTCAAAAATGAACAAGCCCTTTGAAAAGTATGGAATCTTGTAAAGAGACCAAACCTATGTCTGACTGGCATTGCTGAGAGAAAAGAAGAAAATAGGAACAATCTAGAAAAAGTATTTGGGAACATAATACAAGAAAACTTCTATCTTGCTAGAGATGTCGACATGGAGATACAAGAAATTTAGAAAACATCTATGAGATATACAAGATTACCATCTTGAAGGCACATAGTCATCAGACTATTCAAGGTCAGTGTGAACAAAACAATTCTAAAGGTAGCTAGAAAGAAGGACCAGACCACCTACCAAGAGAGACTTAACAGAATAACAGCAAACTTCTCAGCAGAAATCTTACCAGTCAGAAGAGACTGGGGCCCAGTTTTTTAGCATTTGTAAAGAAAAGAAATGCCAGCCAATATTTCTTATCCCATTAAACTAAGCTTTATAAATGAAGCGGAAATAAAATCCTTCCCAGACAACAAACACTAAGAGAATTGGTCACCTCCAGCACAGCTTTATGAGAGATGCTCAACGTGGAAATGAAAGAGCCCTACCACCTAACACTAAGGCACATGTACATGTAGGACTTGCAACTACACAAGTAAACCACAACACTGAAAACAGAAAGCATCTATTTAATTACACCATGGCAGGAACAAAACCTCAAATAGTAACCTTGAATGTCAGTGGCCTAAATGCCCCAAGTAAAAGACTTAGAGTGGAAATTTGGATTAAAAACCAAGACCTAGCCTTCTGCTGGCTTCAGGAGACCCATCTCACTTCTAATGACAGCCACAGACTCAGGGTAAAGAGATGGAGAAAGAGCCACTACACAAATGGGAAAAAAAAGAGCAGGGATCATTATTATTGTGTCAGATGAAACAGACTTTAAACCAACAGCAGCAACACAGGATAATGATAAAGTGTTCATAATCATTACATAATGATAAAGTGTTCAATCCAACAGGAAGCATCAACTGTCCTAAACATACATGCAACCAACACTGGAGCACAAGATTTACAAAACAGTCACTATGAAACCTAAGATAAGACTTGGCCACATGATAATAGTGAGGGGCTTCAACACCCACAAAAAGCTTCCAACAGATCACTGAGGCTGAAAACTAACAAGGAAATTTTCGACACATGACCAATTGGACTTAATTGACACCTACAGAATCCTTCACCAAATAGTCACAGAATATACATTCCTTGCATCCGCACATGGAACATATTCTAAGATTGACCACATCGTCAGTCATAAATCAAGTCTTAATGAATTCTGAAACATCAAAATCAAGCCAAGTATTTTCTCTGACCACAGAAGGGCAAAAAATAGAAGTCAGTACTAAGAGGAACACTCAAAACCACACAAATACAGGCAGACTAAACAACTCGCTCCTAAATGATTTGGGGATAAGCAACAAAATCAAGACAGAAATTTAATTTAAAAATTACTTGAAACAAATGAAAATAAAGCACAACATACCAAAACCTTTGGGCTACCACAAAAACAAGAAGATAGAAAGATCTAAAATAAACAACCGAATGCCTCACTTAAGGGAACTAGAAAAACAAAAACAAACTAAACCCAAAAATAGCAGAAGAAAAGAAATAACCAAAATCAGATAGAATAAATAAATAAAATTGAGACCCCCCCCCAAACCATACAAAGGATCAATGAATTGAAAAGTTTGTTTTTTGAAAGAATAACCAAAATTGATAGACTGCTAGCCAAATTAACAAAAAGAGAAATAAGAGAGAGAGAGAGTGAATTGGAAAAGTGCAACCAGAAACTAAAAGGTGGCCTTCCAACCAATCCCAAATAAATAAAAAAGATTCTCAGGGATTACTATAAACATCTGTAAGGTGGCCGGGCGTGGTGGCTCATGTCTATAATCCCAGCACTTTGGGAGGCCGAGGTGAGAGGATAGCCTGAGCCCAGGGGTTCAGGACCGGTCTGGGTAACTTGGTGAGACCATGTCTCTACAATATAAAAACCAAAAAATTAGCCAGTCACAGTGGCTCATGCCTGTAGTTCCAGCTACTTGGAAGGCTGAGGTGGAAAGATCACCTGAGCCCAGCAGGTCGAGGCTGAAGTGGCCGTGAGCATGTCACTGCACTCCAGTCTGGACAACAAAGTGAGACTCCAACTCAAAAAAAAAAAAAAAAAATTTGTAAGCTAGAGAATTTAGAGAAATAGATAAATTTCCGGAAACACATGACCTTCTAAGACTGAAACAGGAGAAACTGAAACCCTTAACAGACCAACAATGAGTCACAAAATTGAATCAGTATAAAAGACCTACCAACCAAAAAAAAAATCTGGATCAGATGGACTTACAACCAAATTCTACCAGACACATAAGGGAGAGCTGGTACACATCATACTGAAACTATTCTAAATAATCTAGGAGAAGGGACATCTTAACTCATTCTACAAAGCGAACATCATTCTGATACTAAAATCTGGCAAGGACACAACGAAGAAAGAAAACTACAGGCAGATATCTGATGAACATAGACACGAAAATCCAAAACAAAACTAGCAGACCAAATACAACAAATGCATCCTAAAGAACATTCATCACGATCAAGCGGGGGTTATTCCTGGGATATAAGGTAGGTTCAACATATGCAAATCAATAAACATCATCTATCACATAGAATTTTTAAAAAGAAACACAGAATCATTTCAATAGACGCAGAAAAAGCATTGATAAAACCCAACATCCTTTCATGATAAAAACCTCCAACCATCTAAGCATTGAAGAAACACTCCTCAAAATAATAAGAGCTATCTCTGACAAACGCACAGCCAACATCATATAGAATAGGCACAAGCTGGAAGCATTCCCCCTAAGAAATGGAGGAAGACAAGGATGGCCACTCTCACTAATCCTATTTAACATAGTACTGGAAGTCTTAGCCAGAGCAATCAGGCAAGAGAAAGAAGGAGTGTCCAAATCAGAAAAGAGGAAGCCAAATTATCTCTCTTGCAAATGATATAATTCGAAATCTAGAAAACCCTAACTATTCCCCCAAAGACTTCTAGACCTGATAAGCAACTTCAGGATACAAAAATCACCATTCAAAAATCAGTAGCATTTCTATACACCAATAATATTCAAGCCAAGAGCCAAGTCAAGAACACAATCCTATTTGCTACAACCACAATAAAAAATTAAATACCTGGGAATACATCTGAAAGAGATCAAAGGTGACATGAACAAATGGAAAAATATTCCATGCTCACGGAATGGGAGAATCAAAATTGTTATAATGGCCATACTGTCCAAAGGATTAACTCAGCAGGTCTGTGTGGTCCAGACCCTGCATATTTCAAAGAAAGGTTTGGCTCTTGTTCATTTACTAAGATATAACCTGCAAATCCTTGGAGCATCCTGCCTGATAACAGTGTCTTTTTGTACCTGGGGTTTTGGACCGCACTAGATGGTTTGAGTTAAAAATATGACTTATGATGGGGTCTGGGCCCCATGGCATCAGCTTGACCTCTGGAGGGCATGGAAACTGATGGCCAGTCAATCAGGGAAGTCAGCCATGTCTACGTAATCAACTCCCAATAAAAGTCCTGAACATCAAGACTTGGATGAGTTTCCCCAGATGACAATAATCTGGGCATGCTATCACACATCATTGCTGGGAGAAATAAGCATTTTCCCCTCCTACTGCACTGGTAAAAACAATGGAAGCATGTGCCTTGTCTCTCCCAGACTTCCTGTACACCCTTTCCTCCCACTATTTTTAATCTATATCATTTCATTGCAATAAACTGTAACCACGAGTAAACAGCTTTCCTGAGTGGTGAGTCCTGGTGAATCATTGAACCTGAGGGTGACTTTGGAAACCCCCAAATGTACACATGTCCATGCTGAAGCTTAGGCAAAATATCATCATCACACCTAAAAACTTAACAATAATTGCTTAATGTCATCACATATCCTATCGGCATTCAAATTTCCCTTACTCGTGATTTTTTTTAAAGTTTGAATCAGGACTTAGAGACATTCTCAACATTATATTTAGTTGACATGTTTTTTTAAAAAAATTATTATTTTTTATTTTAAAGATGTGGGTACAATTCAGGGTTAGGTATACAAACATTGATTATGCAGGTACCCTTGTTGATGAGGTATTCCCCTCCCTCCCCTAGCAGTTTCTTCAACTGTCAATCCCACCTCCCCTCTCCTGACAGTTTCCCATTACTGCCAAATACTTTCTTATAGAATTATAATTGTTCAAGGTCCACTTATGAGTGAGAACACATGGTACTCTGTTATTTGTTTCTGTGACAGATCACTGAGTATGATCGACTCCAAATCCATCCGAGTTGCTTCGAAGTTCATGTGTTTGTCTTTCTTTATGGCTGCATAATATCCCATTGTGTATATATACCGCATTTTCTTTATCCAGTCCAGCTTTGATGGGCAACATGGTTGGTTCCATGTTTTTGCTATTGTGAATAGAGCTGCAACAAACATACGTGTGCATAAGAGTGCTTTTTAAAAATTTATATTTATTTTGAGAAATGCAGATCAAAATCACATCGAGATACCACCTAACCCTGGTAAGAATGGCCATTATTAAGAAAACAAACAACAACAGATGCTGGCGAAGATGTGGAGAAAAAGGAAAGCTTCTACACTGCTGGTGGGAATGCAAACTAGTGCAACCTCTTGGAAGATAGTGTGGCGACTTCTGAAAGAACTAGAAATTGGCCTTCCATATGACCCAGCAAGCCCCTCATTGGGAATATACCCGAAGGTACTCGTCATTCTACCATAAAGATAACTACACACACATGTTTGTTGCAGCTCTATTCACAATAGCAAAAATATGGACCCAAGCATGCTGCCCATCAAAGGTGGACTAGATTTTTAAAAGGTGGTGAATATGCACAATGGACTATTATGCAGCCATAAAGAAGGACAAACCTATGGATTTCACAGCAACTTGGATGGATTTATTGTCTATCATAGTCAGTGATCTATCACAGAAACAAAGAACAGAGTACCATATTCTCTCACTCATAAGCAGACCTCGAACACTTATCATAATACTATAAGAAAGGGACTGCAGTGGTGGGAAACTGTCAGGGGAGGGGGAGTGAGCTTGGCAGTTGAGGGAAACTGCCAGGGGAGGGAGAGGCACACCTCATCAACAAGGGTACCTGCATAATGAACACTTGTATACATAACCCTGAATTGTACCCTATATTTTTAAAATAAAAAAAGAAAAGATATATTTATTTTCATTTTATTTGTTATTTTTTATTCTTTTATTTATTATTTTTCATTTTTTTAGTTGGAGTCTCACTCTGTCACTCAGATAGGAGGGCAGTGACACATTCACGGCCATCGCAACCTCGACCTACTGGGCTTAGGCAATCCTTCCGCCTCAGTCTTCCAAGTACTCAACTACAGGCACACGCTATCATACCCGGCTTATTTTTTAAATTTATTTTAGAGACAAGGTCTCATCAAGTTGCCCAGGCTGGTCTCAAACCCCCAGGTTCAGGCAATCCTCTCGTCTCAGCCTCCCAAAGTGCTGGGGTTACAGGCTGAGCCACCGCACCCAGCCACATTTTTTATTTTAAAGATATGGGGTACAATTCAGGATTAGGTATATAGGTGTTTATCATACAGGTAAGGTTTGGGCCTCCTTTTGGTCCCCTCCTGGTTTGAGATCAGTTACCCTTAATGATGTCCTGGCAGTGTCACACTACTGCCAATCCCTTTCTTATAGAATTATGGTAAATGTTCAGGGTCTGCTTATGAGTGAGAACATGTGGTACCCAGTTCTTTGTTTCTGTGATAGATCATCAAGTATTATAGACTCAAAATCAGTCCAAGTTGCTGCAAAGTCCATATGTTTGTCCTTCTTTATGACTGCATAAAAGTGTTTCATATGTAATTTTTCCTTTTTTTCTTTTTTCAATATGCCTGTTGAATAAATTTTTTTGTAGGGTTTCCTATAGTCTGGGTGTTGTTGATTTTATCCCCATGGTGATGTTTACAAGTCCATCTGTTTTCTGTTTTTTCCATACATCTAGAGGCTGAATCAGCCTCAGATTCAACTTCTTTCAGGGGGGCGGGGGGGGGAGTTCTCACTTTTCATTTCTGGTTCCCTTTTTTGTTTTGGAGGACATATTTCCAGTTTAGTCCTCACCTTCGTGACAAAACCTGAAATGGAGCCAATGTTCCCTGGAAGTCAGGGGATGGGTATATGTCATAGACTGGGCCAATCAGATGCTTCCTCCAGGTCTGTGAATCTTGAATGAGTAGGACAAAGAAGAGAGTGATATCTGGAGATTCATTCCCGGGATGGTGGCAGTGGCTGTGTGCAAAGGTTTACAAAGGGAAACATGGCATTGGAAATATGTAGGCATGGCACAAGGTGAAAGTGTCTTGTTCTGAGGGCTTATCTTGGGTGGTGATGTTATCTCCATTGCAGTCAGGTTATTGATTACCCGTCAGGTGACACCCCCCAAGCAGCAGGGTCTGACAGTCAGGTTGTTTTAAGATTAGCCCCTGAAATTTCTAAGCAAGAATATGATTAGATAAGTACGCATGGTACAAGGGAGTGTCTGGTAGACAAAGGGAGAGAAGTTTCCAAAACATGTTTCAAGGCTACATATCTCAAGATGACGAAAGGGAGAGGGGAAAAAAAACTTTAAAATACATTTGAAGGCTGAAATACTTAGTTACAACTTCCCACTGTCAAATTTCATTCCATTTTTATGGGAAGTGGGTGTTGTATTTCATTTGGCTGCTTGCTGCTGAAAAGGTCCAGTGTGGAGAAACTGCAGAATTGAACCGTTTGACTCGGCAGCAAGTTCATGTTCAGGTCCTTGTTCTTTTTAAGTCTTTTTGAGAATCCAATCTCCAGGCTAAAAATAAAGTAGGGTCACTTCTGTGGGATGAGTGGTTCTGTCAGAAGCAAACTCATTAGGAGAAGGGAGTATAATTGCCTAGAGTCTTATCACATTTAGCAATGCTTCTTTTTAGAATATGGTTCATCTTCTCAGTTTTTAAAAATATCTGTCATGGTCTTTAAGATGATAATCTAAAGATTGTAGGAAGGCGTAGAAAGGAGTGAGTCACAACTTTCTCTGACATTCTTGTAGCCATCATAGTCTTCTTTGAATCAGGTGTTTGCCAAAAAAAAAAAAAAAGGTATTTGGCAAAAAAAGCACAATCCCATTCACAATAGCCACCAAAAAAAAAAAAAAAAAAAAAAGAAAGAAATACCTCGGCATCTTCCTAACCAGAGAAGTGAAAGACCTTTACAATGAGAACTATAAAACACTGCACAAAGAAATCCAAGAAGACACAAACAAATGGAAAAATATTCCATGCTCATGGATAGAAAGAATCAACATTGTTAAAATGTTCATTCTACCCAAGGCAATCTACAGATTCAACACAATACTCATTAAGTTACCAACATCATTATTCTCAGACCTGGAAATGACAATACAAAAATTCAGATGGAAACATCAATGACCAAGAATAATCAAAACAATCCTTAGCGAAAGAAACAAAGCAGGAGGTATCACACTTCCAGACTTCAAACTGTACTATAAGGCTACAGTAATCAAAACAGCCTGGAATTGATACAAGAACAGGCATATAGACCAATGGAACAGAATAGAAGCAAAGTCTCAATTTCTCAACCAACTCATCTTAGACAAAGCCTCCAACAACAACCACTGGGGAAAGAGAACCTATTCAGTAAATGGTGCTGGGAAAACGGGCTGATCACATGCAGAAGATTGAAACAGGACCCCTACCTATCACCATACATAAAAATTAACTCTAAATGGATCAAAGACCTAAACATAAAATCTCAAACTATAAGAATCTTAGAAAATGCTGGAGTCACCCTTATGGAAATTGGAACTGACAACCAATTCCTGATCAAAACCCTAAGTGCCCATACCATAAGAAATAAGATAGACAAGAGGGACCTCATCAAACTGACGAGCTTCTGCAAAGTAAAAGAAACCATCAACAAAGCAAGGAGGCAGCCCACAGAATGGGAAAAAATATTTGCCAGCTGTATATCTGACAAAGGCCTAACATCTAGGATCTACAAGGAATTCAAACATGCCGAAAGGGTAAAAACAAACAGCCCCATTAAAAGTTGGGCAACAGACATGAATAGACACTTCTCCAAAGAAGATATATGGGCAGCCAACAGACACATGAAAATGTGCTCAGTCTCACTCATTATCAGAGAAATGCAAATCAAAACCACATTGAGATACCACCTAACCCCGGTAAGAATGGCCATCATTCATAAAACAAACAACAACAGATGCTGGCGAGGATGTGGAGAAAAAGGAATGCTTCTACACTGCTGGTGGGAATGCAAACTAGTGCCACCTCTTGGAAGACAGTGTGGCGATTTCTGAAAGAACTAGAAATTGACCTTCCACATGACCCAGCAATTCCCCTATTGGAAATATACCTAGAATAACTCAAATCATTCTCCTAAAAAGATGCCTGCACACGCATGTTTGTTGAGGCTCTATTTACAATAGCAAAAACATGGAACCAACCATGCAGCTCATCAAAGTTGGACTGGATAAAAAATATGTGTTACATATACACAATGGAATATTATGCAGCCATAAAGAAGGACAAATATATGGACTTCACAGTAATTTGGATGGATTTAGAGTCGATCGTAGTCAGTGATCCATCACAGAAATAAAGAACAGAGTACCACATATTCTCACTCATAAGCGGACCTTGAACAATTATCATAATACTGTGAGAAAGGGATTGGCAGTAGTGGGAAACTGCAATGGAGATGGGATTGGCAGTTGAGGGAAACTGCCGGGGAGGGAGGGGCACACCTCATCCACAAGGGTACTTGCATAATGAACATTCGTATACATAACCCTGAATTGTACCTCACATCTTTAAAATTAAAGATTTTTTAAAAAGGCATTTGCCAAAAATAAAAGTTGAATCTGAGTCTGATTCAGTCTCTCGATGGCTGTTAACTATAAAATTAATTTGTGGTTCCTGAATTAATAAGAAAGTCAATAAGCATACTACCCTCTGTCAACTGTACCTGGGAGTCCTGTGGGATACGGTGTTAGCTACACATACGTATTTAATTGGTTACAGGAGGGGCTGTGACTATTCATGATGGCAATAAAGGTGTATGTGACATATGAATTATGTTTACCTTGGGGTAGAGACTTAGCCTTTGCCTGGCATGGCCTTAGGTCCTATTTATAATTTGGTGTCTTATGGTCAAAAAGAGACTGATCTTTCAGTCTTATGATCTCTATTTTAACATCAATTCTGGTCAGTTGTTGTGTCTAATCTCTGAAAGGGAGGGGTATAATGCGGCATGTCTAATATCCTGTCCCATCATGGCCAGAAACTAAGTTTTAAATATTTAAAGGGGTCTCCTTAACCAAAATGAGGTCCAAGGTTGGGGGGAGGCTTCGGATTTTGTTTTTCAATTTATATTTCCCCTCTTTGGTTAAGATATGCCAGAGGCAGTATCAATGGCCAGATTTTTATTCTGTCTTATGTCGTTGCCAGGGTGGTATGGCTACATGCCCTAGTCCACCATCTCCCTCAGAAGGTCCCCAGTGGCCAAGGGACTTAGAGTCAAAAGACGTATAGCCAGTTAAACATTCTAGACCAGACAGGAGTGGAAGTGGGCAGGCACTCAACAACCCTTTAAAAAGTTTAAGTAATACAAGAGCCAAAGCCAAAAAGCAAGGTTACACAATTGACTTATCTGTGAGTTTTATACATTGAGCCATCAGCTATTTAGACACTTGTATACCTGTCTTTGCTTTGGTGGGTCGGAACTAATTTTAGCCCTCAAAACTGGCCCTTATAATCTTACACACCCATCTCTTTTTGCAGTAGTCCCTGGGTTTACAGGGAGGGTCCTCAATATTATATAGCTTTAGCAGCAGTGCATTGGCAATGCAAAACAGATTGGTCCAGTGTGATTGAACTGCTTTAAAATTCTGGTGATAAAATGAAACATAAATAATTAGCAATGTTTTAAATAAAAAGTCCATAAGCCCTGTACAATGACAAGAAAAGAAAGCTCACGGGTAGCTAAACCTTTAAATTGTCTAATATCAAGGATTCAGGTAGAAGCAAAATTATTAAATGAGTCTACATTCAGCCCTTCTCAAACGGAGAAAAGGTTTAAAGCAGTGAGACACAGCAAAAGTTGAACTTTCCACGTATGAGTCTGAAAAGTTTCCAAAAGGAAACAGGTTATAAGATTAAAAATCAAAACCTATTGTAATTTTATTAAGAGAAAATCAATAACTTGAGAAATCCTTGTTCTGACATAGGGGACCAATATTTAGAAAGACTATTATAGAAAAAGTTTTAAAATTATAACCAACTTAATCACAAAATTATTTATATAAATTCCCTTTCATGAATCTTATTACAATTTATACTGACCATTCATGGCATGTTTTGACTTTTTGTTTTGCCCAATACTTTCCTATTTCCTAAGTAGTGATTTTATTTTAGGATAAAAGTTTACTATACAAGATCCTCACTCATACAAAATTATTTTGTTTTCTTTACAGCCTTCCTTACCAAAATTACATCTTTATATCTATAACTTTCTCCACATCTCTTTCCTACTTACTGGTTCTTTTTCACCTTGTTTTATAAATAACCTTCAAGTAACTTTTGAATCCAAAATTTTTTTTCTTTAATTAGATAGTTTATCTTTCTTATAATTTTTTCTTCATCAAAAACACATACTAATTTGACATTTTTAAAGAAAAACCTAGGAGATAATCAATTTTAATTATGTACTAGGTGTATAGCCCAGGGCAAAGGAAAATGCTGAGGGCTAGGGATTGTTATACCTTAAAAGCTCAAATTCAAAGACATTAAATTCATAGACAACTTAAGCAAGTACAGAAGTATTACAGAATCTGTACATCTTCAGTGTCTAGCAGAGGTTGTGTCTGACCAATAGACCAACAGACCTAGACAAAATGTCTACATTCTTTAGACATTTCTATTTTATTAGTAATTTTAAATTGTTTTTATTCATTAAAGACTACTGAATTCACATGAACTAAAATATATTTGAATTAAAGTTTCTATTTTTTGATAAAATATTTTAACTCAGCACATTTTTTAAGCCAATTAGAGCACTTTTATATATTTTTGTAGTGAAAGAATACATACATAGGTATACAGATACACAGACAGAAGCAGATTTTATAAATTTGTAAGACTCTCCATTTCGTTTTTAAAATTCCTCTTTCCCACTTTAGACTTTGTGTCATTTTCAATTACCTGTTTTATTGCCCTAGGCAATCCAAAATTTGCATTTCTAAAGGGACAATTGTTAGCTGAAACAAGACAGAGAATTTGTATATTAAAATCGCAGAGTTAAGACCCCAGGCCTGAATATTATACCATCATTTGCTTAAAATGATGTAAATAAATGTTCAGTTAACATGGTCAGGAAAAACACTTTAGACAAAGGCATGACTTATGAATTGAATACAATATAAAAGAGAGCAGAGCTTTAGACTTGAGAGGAATCAATCTCCTTACAAAAAGGGAAAAAAAGATCCTCCAAAATGGGAGTTTGTGGTGACTTTTCTGTTTTCCTTCAGGGATCCCAGGCTGTTAGAAATTTTAGTGCCATGCTCGGTGGCTCAGCCTGTAATCCCGCGCCTTGGGAAGCTGAGGTGAGTGGATTGCCTGAGCCCGCGAGTTTGAGACCTGCCTAGGCAACTGGGTGAGACCTCATCTCTACAATAAATCAAAAAATTAGCCGGGTGTGGTAGCGTGTGCCTGTAGTTCCAGCTACTTGGAAGGCTGAGGCAGAAGGATCGCTGGAGCCCAGAAGGTCGAGGCTGCAGTGGCCGGGAGCAGCCACTGCACTCCAGTCTGGGTGACAGAGTGAGACTCCAACTCAAAAAAAAAAAAAAAAAAAAGAAATTATTTTAGGTTCTCTCATGTGGGCATTGAGGTGGTCAAAGGAAGGAGGGACAGAAACAAACAGAGAAACAGACAAAGTTCAGTCAACTTAAAAGATTCCCAAAAGCAGGATCTAAAACAAAAAAAGCATAAAGCCCCCCATATATAATACATATAATTAGTTTTAGTTAAGCAGACTTTTAACCATAGAGCTCTAAAAAAATTCTTGTAAATCTCATTATCAAATGTTAACAGTTGGTATTTTCCTGGCTTAAAATTTTTTTTACCAAAGGAATTTTCCCAAATGCCTAAACCAAGGTTAAATAGCAAAAATCACAACATATGAAGTAAACACAAACATCAAACCAGAAGGGACTGGAGCCCAAGTCACTGCAGAAAAGGCAAAATCTCAACTGACATCCAGAGCAGGGCAGTTCGGAGCTTGCCAAGAACTTAAAAGACTTTTTCTTTGCTCGTCAATTTAATCAAGAGAACTCTTAAGGCTAGTTGTGGCACTATTACATTTTTCTTTTAACGTAAATTTTGCATTAATTGTTTAGAATGAAAGATCTCTAAAATCTTTTTTTTAATCTATCTTTTAGCTATTGACAATTCCAAGACTAGTCACACAAGTCTTTTATCCCCATTAATCAAAACCTCGCAGACAAGAAAGTGACTTTTAACGTCCATTCATTGGACTGCACAGAGAGAGAGCCAGGAACCGGGCTGGTAAGAATTCCCTCCCCGTTTGCTGGCAAAACAGGATCCTGGGTTTCCTTCACTGCGCTTCCAGAAGAGAAGAGTGGCTTTGTTAATCCTGTTCAATGCCACAATGTGGGACCATGGCCATGGCCACCCACTAAAGGTTCACTGGAAAATCACTGGCATGAGGCAGATTGGCTAATAGGAGAAAAGGCTCATAAATGTATTGAATGTATTATATACAGAGGCGTCTTCAGTATGAAGGCCCAACTTCCCAGTGAGTTAGGGCTGAGTGACAAAGGACTCTACATGGCCAGGTCAATCGAAGAGCTGTCTTCATCTTAGGTGGCAGCATAGCAGATGGGATTTTTCACTTAACTTATGAGGACTCCATTTTTAAGCTCATTTGGTGCCTTGTAGCCACCATAACAAAATACATCTATATACACATAGAGTCACAAATCCTATAGCTTTTACCTCAGAACTCTAGCCATGTGATAGTATCACAGACACACTGTTTTATAAAGATAGCTGGTTCTACATTGTTTCTGACAAAATCGGGACCTGGTCCCATGGGTGAACTTTGTTAGCCCTGGTAGGTCATCCAAGAAAGGCTGGGGACCAAAATGTGGGTGGTGTCCATGATTATTTTAAAAACTTTTTAAAAACTCCTTTCCTCTCCCTCTCTCTCTCTCTTTAAGTTTTAAATAAGTTTTCGATGTTTATGTTCTAGCTAGAACCATATAAGAAAAACAAAATTCTCTAGAAGAAGTAAGTTTCATCTCAACACTAGTAGCTTAAAAGCAGATTCAGCAGATTCAAAGTAGGCAGAAAAGAAATAGGTAGCTTTAGAAGACTCTATTTAACTTTATACGTTAACTATTTGAGCTCTGAATTAACTTTGCTGTAATTTGCCCATCAGTTTATAATGTGCACACACACACACAAAAGTGACCAGCTGGAGTCCCAGAAAATTTGGCATGCCTTCCATGGCAATAAAGTGACAAACAGAATAGGAGTTCTGTCAACCACTTCCAGGGGAGAGACAAACAGAACAATAGTCAGGCAGATAAGGGCCAGAAAGCAGACAGCTACACACACAGCTACAGATTTGGACAAATGGAGTGCTCTCAGACTCATCCCCACTGAAGGAGCTGGTAAAAGTCCTGAATTCTTGTCCTAGCTTCAGACGGTCCCACAAGTGGCTGGGTCTGGACGGAACAGAGCCCAAGTGGTGCCACAGACAGCACAAGAGCCCAGATGGTGCCTCAAGCAACTAAGTCCAAAGGAGCTGAGCCCACGTGGCACCTTAGCAGAGACAGGGAATGCCTGTGTGCACTGAGTGACTTACCCAGTTCTGAACTCTGTCGGCTTCTCAGATGTCACTGTGCGTGCCCCAGCGATGGGTATGAGGGACCCAAGAGACTTGAAAAACTGTGCTTGCTGTAAATCCCTACCTCACGTTCGCTGCACTGTATTTTATATACCACCCTTACCTTGCATTTGATATATTTTATAAATTCCTACCTCACATTTGCTGTATTTAAAATTCTACCTCAGACCCCGTGAGACTAGGCACGTAATGGGTGCCTGGTGGTGACTACAATTGTAAAGTTATACCCTGATTTAAGCAGCGTTTATACTTAACTTTGTTAAGCCTTTGCTTATCTCAATTACCATAGTGGCTTTTTCAGCTTTTGCAATGGCAAAGCAAGCAATAAACCCCTCCTGAACATTCCTTAGCTTAGATTATGGTAGACTCGGCGGCGCCAGCCACCCTCCTAGTGGGCTCTGTGTTAGCTTATCTGGCATTCCATTCTGCCCGTTTAGCTGTTACCTGCCCATCACAGGCAAGAATAAGCCCGCGAAAAATCATACACAAACCAACCAATCAGTATCTCTGTAACCGTGTATATGCAATTCTATCCAATCCTTTGTGAACAAGTTTGTAAAGCCACCCCATTCCCTCAGAATTACGTATAAAAGGTGCGTGTTAACCTGAGTCTGGGCTCGCTTGTTCCTGAACCGCTGGTGTCGGTTTCAAACGTGAGCCCAGACTCCATCGAGCCTGAATTAAAAACCCTCATGTGCTTACATCGGAGCTGACTCTTTGATGGTTTCTCAGACTTAGAACTTTGGGTTTAACACTAGTTTCTGGATAAAGTTTCCTGAAACTCTGAATCTGTGGAGCAGATTTTTAAAATCCCAGCATCTCCTAATGTTCTTCTGGAGAACTTTATTTATAGATATGGCCTATCCTAGAATGTCATCCAGGAACACAAATTTATCTATTTTCTACCCTGTTTTTTTTTCTTGGAGCTACAATCACCAAATAAACCTGATTAAAGGAGAAAGCCAGTCAGCCAGTTACTCAGGGCACAAATCTTGAAGAAAACTAAAACAGTGAGATAACCCAGCCATGGTTTCCATTATCCCAGAGTTTTTTTTTTTTTTTTTTTAATGGCTTCTTGTATAACTTTCAATTAATATTAACTAAAAACAAACTAATATTCCTTAGAGTGGAAATAAAACAAAAACAAAACAACTCTTGCTGGCACTGACCTACTTGTGATTGAGTATTTTTGTAATTTACACATACAACTAGCATGCCCTGGCCCTATAACCAGATGGATAACTGTCACCTGGATTCAGCAGTTATATTTAGCTAAAAATATACATATATCTGGAAACTGAGTAATATATGACATAGTACCATGTGGCAAAGATTTTAACATGTCTTCAATTTTTTTTTTTTTTTTTTTGAGTTGGAGTCTCACTCTGTCGCCCAGACTGGAGTGCAGTGGCCACTCCCGGCCACCGCAGCCTCGACCTGCTGGGCTCCGGCAATCCTTCCGCCTCAGCCTTCCAAGTAGCTGGAACTACAG
>CAUYQG010200190.1:0-23626 GCA_963574415.1 Tarsius wallacei | reverse complement strand
TTTTTTTTTCTGTCTTTCATTTCGGGTGTTTGGTTCATGAAGGTTTGGTATTTTCTACATTGTGTTTTCTATAAAGCAAAAGTTAGTACAAGATAAGCAAAAAAGGTATAGGCCCAGAAACTTAGGGTGAACATTTTGCAAAAATGCTCTTAAGGCTGGAAAAAAACACCAGTGCTACATGTCTTCTAGGGGCTTCGTTTAATTTAAGAATTATGTGGTGAGTCAAGGATCTTTGTAAATGCTAAAAGGAAAGTTGGGGCTTCTCTGAAGTTCGATTAGTGATCTACCTCCTTTTTACAAGTATTAATTCTCAAATTATACTTTCTAATGTTGATGAAAAAATGTCAAACTCTGTAAAATATTTTAAGATGGTTTATTCTGAACCAAACTTGTGGACTTAGACCTGGGAACACCCATTCTCAGGAGGCCCTGAGAATATGTGCCCCTCATGACTGAATGGTGACTTGATTATTATATACATTTTAGGAAGGTACAAGAAACCATACATATGAGATTTTCATTGGTTTGGCCTAGGAAGAAGGGACATTTCCAAGTGGGAACTTGCAGGTCACAGGTGGATTCAAAGATTTCTCATCTGATAACTTGTCAATCCTATCTAAGGAATTTTTAAAATCAGTAGAGGAGATGTTTTGTTGAGATAAGAGGGTGGAAGATTCCAGGTTTGTTGATATGTAGATGAAGTCCCATGTGTGACAGACTTCAGAGGGGACAGATTTGTGTCTCACAAGTGAAATGATCCATGGAACACACAGCTGCTCTCTCTCACCACCAATAAGAGTAGAGAGGCAGGGAACTGGGAAGAAAGAAGTTTATTTCTGAATTCGGAATTCAGGGAGACAAGCCAGTATAGATACTAAAGTCAGCTCAGCTCCTCGGATTTTTACAGTCCATATTTATAAACATGAGTGTTAAGATTTGCTATCGATTAACATCAAGCTACAACATTTCAGAACGTTCCCATGACGTCTGCATTCCATCACTCTGACATTCATCACTTATACACTTCTATACCGTTCCAAGCTTCATGCCTTTGTTATTAAAGACAAAGGAAAACTTTCTAGAGTTTAGTAACTATTTAACAGGTCACACAGAGTACATGGGAAAGAGTAGGTTAGCTTCTTCACCATTGTAAAAAAAACTATGAATCATTGAAAACAAAATTTGTGAACACTGAAATAGATGTTAGCTTAATGCAAGTAAATCACACCTAAGACTACGTTGTTAATGACTACCTTAGGGTTTAGCAGGAAGCTAGATTCATATAGTTAGAAACCCAAAGCTTCTGTTAATTCATGATTGCATTAACATTGTGAAGGTTACAAATTATCCTTCTAATTTTAACTAACCAATATTCATTGTGCCTATCAGAAATTCCCACAGACTACCTGTAGAAACTCTCCCAAGCTGGCTACCTGTCATTCTCTAGACTAACAAAGGATTTGGACTGGGGTCTTCCTTATCACAAGGTTCTCAGGGTCTGGGAGTCCCCAAGAGAGGACTTTGCAGGGCCATAAGGTACTTTGATTTCCTTATTTAGTTGTTATGTGATGTTATGCCAGAGTCAGGTTGGAAAACAAACTTTAGTATATGGGGTAAGAGGGTACTAAACCTTGTCTGGTGAGTTCTTGTCTGGCGTGACTCCCCAAGCCTCTTAGTGAGGAATTTGGATGAAGGAGAAAAAGGTCAGGTTTAGTCCTCACTAAAAATGCTTCATATGCCACATACAAATCCCTCTTCAAGATTGTTGGCCAGACTTCTTAGAAATTTCTAAGCTGCCATCACCACGTCTGCAAGAATGCCTTCTTTGTCCCTAGCAGTCTTCTCAGCAGTGATGTCAATGCTGAAAACAGCTGAGAGACACATTTTTTTCTTCATGAGTACTGACTTCCTCAACTAAAGAAAGAAAGAAAAGTGTCTGAAATAAAATGTGTCTGGGTTATTATGTCAGTTTAATAATTTGATGTCTTTAAGACCACAAAAATTTATTTTTTGGGACACTGGAACAAAATTATAATTTTTCCCCTCTAGGTGTTCTTTCCTTGAAAAATAATTAACTTTGTTCCACACTAATTTAAATATTCTAATGAAATATTATCGACTCCTAAAAAACATGAAGAGATTGTGAAGTGCTGACAAACACGTTATTATGCAAATAGCCCAAATAGATTCAGAACTTGGATGCTGAAAGATAAACTCATGGTTAGAAGGAGGAAGAATTCACTCTGGTTTCGACAGTCACCACGAAGTACTCATCTAATCTACAAAATCTCTCTTCTGCTTTGTCTTGACAGGGTGAAACTGGACTGCCGGGATTTCCAGGATCAGTTGGCCCTAAAGGACAAAAAGGAGAACCTGTAAGTATTTTAACTTTGAGGACAGAAAAGGAATATAAAAAAAAAATTGGATTAAAAATATTTTTTCAGGCTGAGTGCAGTGGCTTACACCTGTAATCGCAGAAATTTGGGAAGCCGAGGCAGGAGAATTGATTGAGTACAGGAGTGCAAGACCAGCCTGGGCAATATAGTGAGACCTCATCTCTACAAAAAAATTAAAGCCAGGCATGGTGGTGTGCACCTGTGTTCCCAGCTGCTTGAGAGGCTGAGAAGGAAGGTTTGGTTGAGCCCAGAAGATTGAGGCTGTGGTGAGCTGTGATCATGCCATTGCCCTCCAGCCTGGGTGACAGAGTGAGACTCCAACTCAAAAAATATATATGTTTTTCCAAATCAGTTCCAATCCCATGTACCTTGTTTGACCCTGTCATGGTGAACAACAATAGACCATCTCTTCAAGCTGGTACAAACTATGTCAGGCACTAAGTCCTTTGTATGTATTTACTTACTTAGTTCATAAAAATCATGTTATGAGGCATGCCATTATCACCGCATTTCAGTTAAGGAAACAGGTCCAGAGAGATTAAGAAACTTTGCCCAAGGTCATTTAGTGGCAAAGTGTTAGAGTCATGAACCATGCCTAGGTGAGCTGGTTATAGAACCTAGGGCTTAAAATCACTAAGCTGCTTTGTTAAAACTAAACTAGCCGGGCTCGGTGGCTCAGCCTGTAATCCCACGCCTTGGGAGGCTGAGGTGAGTGGATTGCCTGAGCCCACGGGTTCGAGACCCGCCTGGGCAACTTGGTAAGACCTCATCTCTACAATAAATCAAAAAATTAGCCGGGCGTGGTAGCGCACACCTGTAGTTCCAGCTACTTGGAAGGCTGAGGTGGAAGAATCCCCGGAACCCAGCAGGTCGAGGCTGGGGTGACCGGAAACAGCCACTGCACTCCAGTCTGGGCGACAGAGTGAGACTCCAACTCAAAAAAAAAAAAAAAAAACTATACTAAACATAGCTAAAGTGAATAGTAAAATCAGTATATCAAAAGACTGGTAGAAATTTATCCAAAAAATTGGAAATATGCATCCATCTGCTCAAACAAGTACCCTCAGTATACTTTCTGAAGTTATTTTTCTTCCTTGGTTTTTATAAGATCAAAGTGACTTCCCAAGTCACTCTTCAGTATTACTGAGGTCAGTTTCTTTTAAAACTTAGTTCTTTTAGAAGGGAAAAAAAGAAAAAACAAAACAAAACAAAAAACATCTTCAGTACCGTTTATGTTCAAATAGGACCACTTGAAGAGATTATAGAAATCTTAGATACAAAAAAAAGAATGTTTTTAATGTTGCTTAAACAAAACAAAAACTCAGCAGCCTTCAAGAATCAGCAAGAGTTGGTTTTAACAAATGTTTCATCTTTGTTAAAAAGGTAGTACATCTTTTAAAATCCTTTTTGCTCCTTCTTATCCAGTGAATAAGGATCCTAGTTTCCCAGGGCTAGGGAATAAAGAGGTCCTAGAATGCCTGCATAACAATCAGAAGCGTCACTGAAAGTCCTCTTCTGCAGCAATGCAGAAATGCAGACATTTCTGCAGGTAGCCTTAGGATCCATGCGGTGGGTGACATGTTCCGGTCCTCCTACCTTCAGGATCATGCTTGCTCTTAGCATGGGGTCCAAGCCCCCACAGGACCATGGGATTTAGCAGTCTTTGATGGGGTTCCCCACCGAGTGCTTCCAAGAGTGCCTGAGAGATCTCAAGCCCCACACAGCCTGGGAGTCACTGCTCCTCCGCCTGCCGACCACTTGTGGGGCCTTATCCTCGGAGGTTCTGCTCACCATCTCCTGACTGCTTCTCTAGGTCTCTAGGTCTTCCCTTCCTCCCAAGCACTGATGCCACCTTCTCTTCATGTCCACGGGACATAGGGAGGACCTGAGGGGTGGTGTGCCAAAGTGCCACTGCAGTTCTAAAGCAGGAGTCATAGAGCAGAAAGGAGGGACTTTCCAAGCGTTAGATCAGTGCTGCTCAAACTTAAATCCTGCTGATTCTAGTTCAGTGGGTTTGGAGTGAGTGGGGCCTGAGACTCTGCATTTTCCACCAGCTCCCCAAGCTGTGGGAAGCAAAGGTTGGAGGGTGTCATAGTGCCTAGTGGTAATAGGCCTTCTCCTAGTCAGGTTCCCCAGCTTTCTCTCCTTCCACCAACAATCAGGGCAACCCGCCTACCCCTCACCCCCACTTCCTTTAGTCCTGTCTTTCTTATCCAGAAGACCAAGCTTCTTTTCCTCTGAACTCTCTCCCTAACCCTTGATCAGCCCATCACCCGACCTGCACATACAAAAGCACACATTTTATACTGTTGTATGGAGCAATATAGCTCTTTGTGGCCTCAACCTTTCTATTCCAGAATAGGATATAGACTTGACGTTGCATGGTAGTCAGAAGGTCCAAACACAAGAGCAGCCTGCATCCAAAGTTGAATTTTGAACCACCCATCCTGAATGGTAACTTTAAAATGGCAATTGTCCCTCACTCCTGGGACATAGAACGTCACTAGATGTGTAACATGTCGGGGGTAAATTGAACCTCAGGGTTTTATAGAGAAGGAAAGGGAGGCTCTAAAAGTGTAAGTGACTTGTCTCTGATATTGTCCGTGAGAGCTAGGACTAGATAGCAAGTCTAGACCAGCGGTCCCCAACCTTTTTGGCCTCAGGGACCAGTTTCGTGGAAGACAATTTTCCACAGACTGGGGGATTGGGGGGAGGATGGAAAGATGATTTGGGTATGATTTATTGTGTACTTTATTTTTGTTATTATTACATTGTAATATATAATGAAATAATTATACAACTCATCACTTAAAAAAAGAGGTGCATGGAAGTGGTAAATAAAATAATAGGCAGGCCATGTGCAGACTAAAGTTAAGCGTCGGTTTCTGACTTAAAGCCTGACACCAGATGCAACTGTGCAACTGAAGTACATCGACTCACTTGCCACCCAGTGATGGGGTTTTGATATGAATTTTCAAGCAATTGATTTATGATGGTCTCTGTGCAGTCAAACCGCACTGCTAATGTTAATCTGTATTTGCAGCTGCTCCCCAGTGCTAGCATCACTGCCTCAACTCCACCTCAGATCATCAGACATTAGATATTCCTAAGGGGTATGCAACCTAGATCCCTCACATGCGCAGTTCACGAGAGGGTTTGCACTCCTATGAGAATCTAATGCCACTGCTGATCTGACAGAAGACAGAGCTCAGGCGGTAAAGTGAGCAGGGGGAAGCAGCTGTAAATATAGATGAAGCTTTGCTTGCTTGGCCACTGCTTACCTCCTGCTGTGCAGCCCAGTTCCTAACAGGCCATGGACCAGTACCGGTCTGTGGCCCGGGGTCTGGGGACCCCTGCTCTGGCTCGATCATAAGGAATATCGAGGAAACTGCAAGATAATATTTTCTCTTATATCTCATTGATCAGAACATAACCATATAACCACACCAAACTGCAAGGCAGGCTGGAAAATGTAGATTCGAGTTCCAAAATCATTTGCCCAGCTAAAAAGTGGAGGTTCAATTATTATGAAAAAAAAGGAACAACAAATATTGGGAGACTAAGTACTTACAATAGAACATTTTGGAAATGAAGTATTTGTTTGGGGTTTGTAATGAAATCCTTCCTTTTAGTTACCTTACATTTACCTGTTTTGAGCTTCAGTATTGCCTCCTAGTTCTAATGTGACTGACTTGATATTGATTAAGAAGGAACTAAAGATACCTAAGAGCTCTGGCTTGGAAATAGAAACCAGATGGGGTGCACTTAATAGAGTTAATTCTGTTTAATGAGGTTTCCTTTTAATATGATACTATTATTGCTGAATGGTTGTGTTCACTCCCTGTGTACTCCTGTGATTATCTACTTTGGTTATTTAACTTTTAGCAAGTTATCAAATGTAACTACTCAGAAAATCATCTTTTCAAGCTGATTGCTAAACATTTTTGTTGGTGTTTACATGACAGCATCTCCCTATCACTATGAACACTTAGGATGCTTTCCTCTGCACCTTCTGAAGTGTGAATGTTTCTTCTTTGACAAGGGTAGCATTGAGAATCTCTTGCCTCAATGGAGACAGGATTTTTTTTTTCTGAGACAAGGTTTACTCTGTCATGGCCCTCAGGCTGGATTGCAGTGGTATGATCATGACTCACTACAGCTTCGAAATCCTGGGTTCAAGCGATCCTCCTGCCTTGGCTTCCCAAAGTGTTTGGGATTACAGGCATAAGCCACCATGCCAGGCCAAGAGAGACATTTTGGATAATCAGAACTCATCAATGGTTTGGACAAGTTATGGATCATCAACAGGAGATATCCTTCATGGCCAAATAGATGGAAACAGATTTAAATTCTGGGAATATAATTATAGGTAGAACAGATAGTGAAACATAAGTGTTGAAAAGAAATCTTGCTTCAGATGCCACTTAAAGTAGGGCATCAGATTAAAGAAGAACATAAATAAATATATATGATCTAAATTATGTAAACATTAGAGTGATAGATATTTTAGTAGCAAAATTAATCTTAAAAATTGTCCATCCAAATTATTTTATTTGATAGAAAAGATCAATTAGATGTAGGAAAGTGAACTGGAAACAGTCATAAAATTAGTTACAAGCCTTTTGGGAAAATAATTTATATTTTTGCCATTATTGAATAATAGTCAACTGTAGACACAAGTGATATTGTAAGAGTCTCACAGAAAGATGCAAATTATTAAACAATGTAAATTATTGATTAAGAAGAAAATTATTAATTTAAATCTTGGAACAAATCCCTACACTCCTAAAAGTGGAGGAAAAGAATTATTTCCTCATAAAAATGACACAGTTTAGAGAGTAAAATTGATGTTCAAATATCACATTGTCTTATTCCTGCAGGCAAAATCCAGTTGCTATTTACATACTAAGGGGCACCTAAAAAAACCGAAATGTATTTATTAAAAAATGTGTATTTATTCTTACGTGTGTAAATGTCAGTCAACTTCAATGTACTCTGTTTGATGCAATCACCTATCAAGATGATTTTTTCTACTGCTCAAAACAGTTTTTGACCATTTTTCTTTTAGGACTTTTTCCATCTGGGAAAGCAAAAAAAAAAAAAAAAAAGTTGCTCAGGGTGAGGTTGGTTGAATAGGGAGGGTGGGGTATGGGGGTCATGCTGTTTTTGGTCAAAAACTGCTGAACACTCAGTGGGGTATGGGCAGGTGTAAATCACTCACCATGAAGTTAGGCGTTAAAAGAATCCGCAAAAAAAAAAAAGAAAAAAAAATCACTGAAGCCAAACACAGCCTCTCATAACAACTCTAACTGGTACATTGAGGCTTAACTAGTTGGGGAAGACTGTACCACAAGAGGGCCACTCACCAAAAAACAATTCTGAGGGTTTTTTTTGGGTCCCCCTTGTATATATATTCAACTGTTTAAATATAAAGGCAAAAAACAAGAATAAAAACAAAAACAACTCAAACTTGAAAATATAGAAGTAGCTATTAAAACTCTGCTGCCCGTTGTTTATTTGCTGCTTCTTGTTTACCAAGGGTAAATGCAAATGGTAATGCATTCGATATGAGAATCAAAATCAAGCCAGTGCTTAAAAGCTACTATTTTTTGTACTGTCAGCTTTTCATAGTTTGGTAGGAAATAACTAAAATTATTTCATGGAAATATAAGGAGGAAACCTACCAATCTGGCCATCAAGGTTGATGCCAGGCATCTACAAGCTATCAATTATACATTGTATTTAGTTCTGCATATTTTTCCATTAACTTCTTTTTTTTAATATATTCTTCCAAAAGAGGGTTTTGAAAATATTTTATCTGCCTCTACTGGTCAAGGAGCATTTTATTTTGCTTTGATTGAATAACGAAGATAATCACTATGATCTACTTAACAAACAAGACCATAGGAAATCTAACCACGAAGCTAAAATAATTGCTGACCTTTCATCATTTCTGCATTTCCCACAGAATGAACTTCTGCCTGAAAAGTTCACCCAGAGAGTCAATACCATTTCCTGTCATTGCTTTGCATCCCTGTTCAGTGGGCTAAGCAAAGAGCATCTGTGACTCAGCCGGGTGCACTAAAGAGATTGTTCCTGGTTCTTTTAAAGGGCACCTCTGTCAATTTTGCTGCTGTGGACATCCATCTTTCCCTAAAATTTTCAAATTAAAACTGAAGACTTTATGAAGAGTTATTATTATTATAAAATTATGTTAAGAAATACTAGCCTTTAAATTACATTACTACATTCTTAACAAATGCTACCAGGATGGGAAAATAAAGGGGGGGAACAAACAAGAACAGAGGGATTCTGAAGGATTTGTAGTTGGTTTGTTCTCTTTCTCTCTCTCTCCCTCCTTCAGTGCGTGTCTCTCTCTCTCTCTCTCTCTCTCTCTCTCTCTCTCTCTCTCTCTCATTTCTTTCATTCCCTTATCCCCCTTCTCTCCTGCTCTCTTCTGTCCTCTTCTCTCCAACACTTGTTACTGAAAATCTGTTATTTAATGATTTTGTAATGTCAGGACATACTCTGGCAATCTCTCAAATGTTTGAAAGATTAATAGAAAGGAACAGGTTGGCAGCTTGCTGAATTCATTTAAATGACCACAAATGCTGTGGAATAAACAATAAAAAGTGAGAGCTGGTTTTTAAAGCAACATTTGTTACTTAACTGAAGATGTATCAATTTAATGAATTCTTCAACTTAGAAGAGTCATCTTCATACTATTAAATCCGGATAAATACTGAGTTAGGATTTTTACAATAGTGGTGTACACAGTATTCTGTCTTTATATTCTTTTTTACAGAATGATAACAAGAAGTTAGACATAACTCAAATTCAGACTTTCCATTATATACAGATTAAAATCACAGTAATAAAACCAAATATTTATTTTTTTTAAAAAATAAAAACAATTTTAATGAAAATAGGCAAATTTGTAGAGATTATAGGTCACCAGGGACTAGGAGGAGTAAGAGTGGGAAGTTGTTTATGGGTACAGAGTTTCTGTTTGTGATGGTGAAGAAGTTCTGGAAATAGATAGTGGTGATGGTTACACAATATTGTAAAGGTACCTATTGCCACTGAATTGTATATTTAAAATGATTATATTATATATATTTTACAATGATAAAAATAAATTATATATTATATGTAAGCTATACCTCAGTAAAGTTGATTAAAAATTAAATTAAAAACAATTTTAATTGACAAAAATTGTATATATTGATCATGTACAACATGTTGTTTTGAAATATATATATGCAAAATGGCTAAATTGAGCTAATCACTTCACATACTTATTTTTGGGGGCTTGAGAACACTTAAAATCTCTCTTAGCAATTTTCAGGACCACAATACATTGTTATTAATTAGAGTCACCATGAACTCATTCGCCCTATTTAACTGAAATTTTGCATCCTTTGACTAACAGTCTCTCAACTATCTCTCCCCACCCCATTTCCCTGGTAACCATCACTCTACTTCTATGAGTTCAACTTTTTTAGATTCCATATACAGATGAGAATACACAGTATTTGTTTTTCTGTGCCTGGCTTATTTCACTTAACATAATGTCCTCCAGGATGATCAGTGTTGTCATGAATGACAGGATTTCCCTCTTTTTTAGGGTTAAATAGAATTCTATTGTGTATATATACATTTTCTTTATTTATTCACCTATTGATTGGCACAGGTTGATTCCGTATCTTGACTTTTGTGAATAGTGTTGCAATAAACATGGGGGTGCAGATATCTCATCGACATACTGATTTTCTTTCCTTTGGATATATAACCAGAAGTAGGATTGTTTGATCATATAAGTAGTTCCATTTTGAGGTGCCTCTATATTGTATTCCATGGCGACTATACTAATTGACATTCTCACCAACAGTGTGCAAGGGTACCCTTTTTTCTACATCCTCACCAACACTTATCTTTTCTTCCTTTTGATAATAGCTATTCTAACAGGCATGAGGTGATAGCTCACTGTGGTTTTAATTTTCCTTTTCTGATAATTAGTGATGCTGAGCATTTTTTTCACATACCTGTTGGCCATTTGTATGACTTATTTTGAGAAATGTCTATTCAGATCCTAGTCCCATTTTTTAATTGGGTTATTTGTTTTCCTACCTATTGGATTGTTTGAGTTCTTTAGTTATTTTGGATAATAAGCTCTTGTCACATGTATGGTTTACAAATGTTTTCTCCCATTCCATAGGTTGTCTTTTTGCTCTGTTGATCATTTCCCTGGCTATGTCCCTAACATACAGATTAAAACCACAGTAATGAAACCACATTTCTATTATTAACTATTTTAATTTAGATTTTGCAAGGGTAAGTTTCATTATAAGCATTTCGGACCCAGAACCTTTCCGGCCACTTTGGATAAAGCCCTCTAGGTTTTGGAATGCTTCTCCCCCAGGATTCCTAGGTTTCTGATCTCCTAACTAGTTATGCTTTTCAGTTACTTTTCAAATAGTAATGAGTAACGGGCTGACTTACCGACTTTATACACAAAAATATAAGAAATGTAATATTCTTGGTGGATGGGTTCATTTAATCATCTCCTCTAAAGTTGCTCTCCCTCCTAACCCTGTTTTAACAGCTCTTTTAAAATCTTTTTTATTAATAGAGTTATGTGGTGCCACAGGCATTGAGCTTTTTTTTTTTTTTTGAGTCGGCTGCCACGCCCGGCTAATTTTTTGATTTATTGTAGAGATGAGGTCTCACCAAGTTGCCCACGCGGGTCTTGAATCCACGGGCGGCATTGAGCTTTATCTCTCTCTCTCTCTCTCTCTCTCTCTCTCTCTGTCTCCCTCCCCCACCTAAATTCTTACCTGATAGTAAAGTATCAAAACATATCGATTGTTTCTGGTTGCGGAGATAATGTTTCTCTTGAGGTAACTTGCTTCTTCCTTTGTTTGTGCCTTACCCAAGGAAAAAAAATACAGGCAGGGTGTCTTAGAGTTAAATTGTTTTATGCAGTTTGCCCTCATTGATCAACACAAGATTCTGACCTTTTCCTCTGTGGCGGTTTCCTGTTCAGGTAAGTCTTTCATTGTTGTGGTGGTTTTAATGGCTAATTTTTGTTTTAAAATTTTCTCATTAAAAAGTAACAAATGTACATGGTAAAAGTTTCAAGCAGTTCAAAGTATACCCCCCAAAAAGTCTCCTCCCGCTTACCAAGACCCAGTCCTCTAGCTTGTTTGCCAAGAGGAGCCTGTCTAAAACTTCCCATTAGAGAGAGAAAAGTTCCATTTCTTCAGCCTGCTATTCAAAGCTCACCATGATCTTTCCTCAATGTCTTTCTTCATTTTGTTTTCGTACATATAAGCCCTATTCCAGCCATACCTGCTGTCTGTTCCTGGTTAAGTGCTGGGTTTGCTCCCAGTTTTCTTGCCCTGAGTCTTTCCTCTTGTGTTCTCCTCTGGCAGGGAGCCCTCTGTTATCCTCCCAAGTGCCTAGTTTCAAGGCCCTGCTCAGGTCTAATTTACCTTGTGAGATCTTCAGAATTTCCCTAGTCTGAAATGATCATGCTCTCACTTTTCATCTTGCCAGAACCTTTCATGGTCACCAATTTCCCTGCATTCATCTCATGTTTGTCTCCACTACTAAATTGTAAGATCTGAAGGAGAGCAGTCGAGGAATCTGGACTCCAGGCTAATCTCAGCCATCAGGAAAGCTTAGTGACTTTCTAAGCCACATGCGGTCCAGAGAAAGTCACTAAGCCTCCCAGAGCCTGTTTTTCTCATCTGTTAAACCATTTTTGGGAACAAACAGCCAAGTGTTACAAGACTCAAGAAGAAAGCAGTAACTTGTGCTCATAGTCTCTCTTCCCTTTGTAAATGAAAATAAACATTTCAAGTAAATAAATTAGATTATTACTCTCCCCAATAAATGCAAGCCTAGTGGAAAAATAAAGACTGTGTTTATTGAATTATATGAGATAAACACTGAGAATTATAAACCTAAGTGATTAATATGGAATTCCAAGTTCCATGGAATGTTTAATTATGTACCAAGACTCTCCATTCCAGTTAATAACTGGCAAGTTGATTGAATTCATAGACTTTTATTGGTGGTCTTTCAAATGAAATACAATCCTTTAAGTTTTCTTAAAGTATTGTTTATAGCAGAAGTTATATCTTACGCAGTCTCAGAGAGCTTGTGACCTTATTTGCATGATTAAAATACTCAGTACACAATCACCAAAATGTCCTTCTAGGAAAGAATTTCATTTAAATCTAGTTAAAATAGACTTTAATATTTATAAGAGGTCAGAATTCCCTGAATAAATTCACCATGCAGAGTTTTTTGGCAAAAAATTAAATAAAGCCTAGGAGCTTAATAGTTTAATGGAAATTTTTTTAAAAATTGGAAATAAGAACAAATAATCTAAGCTTTCAGGTTATGAAAATGAGCTTATAAGATTCTCAGATCACTAGTATTAAGGCACATTTGTAAAAAAAAGAGGAAAGAATTAGAATCATAAGAGGTTTTTTGTTTGTTTTTTTTGGTTTAACTTCATGTAAACAATTGTGAGCACCTGGATGAAAAAAAATACCATTCCAGAAAAATATAATTTACTCATCCAGATGATTAAAAATTCCAGGCAGATGGATTTCTAAAAAGGAAATAGAGAAAGTAGTCAAAATTTGCTTTTTGTTTCTTCAAATGGTTTCCCAGGAGAATTCCACACAATATTTAGAAAACACATAATTCCAATGTTACTTATATTGTTTCAGATCATAGAAAAAGATTCTTGAGTACATTTCATAAAGCAAGTATACTGACAACAAAGAAATGACAAAGATCACAATAAAAGGGAAACATGGAGATCAATGCAATTTATCAATAAAGTGTAAAAATCTGAAATAAAATATTAGCATATACAGCTCAGTAATTTCTTAAACAAATGGTAAATCATTACTAAGTGGGATTTATTCTAGAAATGTAAGTTAAAATGACATTATGAATTCTAGTTCATTATGTGATACAACCAAAGAGAAAAAGCACACAGTCATCATTAACAAATGCTGAAATGAACAATGAACCAGCATCATATTTTATAGAAAATCTTAAGAAGCATTTTAAAGTCTTTGTTTTTGAAGGAGTGATGCTATCTAGCGGAGGTGATTCTCAAGTTCATTTTGAAAATAAACATACCTCACTCATTCATCAACAACAATTTCTCTGAGTGAATCAATGTTTTAAATGTAAATATATATTATAAGTTAAAAACACGAATGGGGAGGAGGCAGGATGGTGACGGAACCGGGGGAGCGTGAAAGTCTCTGCAAGGGTGAGTGTCCATAAAGGCAGTCTGCCTGAGTGGGTGAGTGCCACTGGGTGAGTGAAAGTCCATCTGAGGGGAGACTCCCTCCGGGCTCTCCTCTGGAGGCAGCTGCAACCCACCACTGCCCTGAGATCGCCCCCCACCCTCCTGTGTGCAGGATCGTCAGCCATTCTTAGGGGTCTCTCAGGAGGAGGTAGCGAGGCCAGCTGATCTCAGCACCTGGCACCTGGCTCTTGCCATCACCTGCAGCAGTAGGCTGGGTGCTGGCAAAGAGAACCGTGGAGAGGGCGCAGCCAAGGAAATCTGGAGCTGAGCCCCACCGCAGGTGAGGAGACACCGACTATCACCATTTTCTCTGTCCCAGGAGGGGAAGAGACCTGCATTGGCCCCCTTGGCTCTGTTCAGCCTCCAACCTGGGACCCAGATACAATTGCTGCAGCCTCCTGGGATCGACCAGCGCTAATCTAGAGAGGAAACTTTAAGAACAGACACAGGGAGACAGAAGCCCACCCCCATGATGGACCAGGCATGGACACATCAGACCTGAGTGGGGGATTTGGTGGGGTAGCAGCAGTGGACGAGTTGGGTGAGTTGGGATCTGACTCACCCTCCTCCCACAGCAGTCAGTGGGGTTAAGAGCCACCATTTGGCCTGCTGAGCCGTGGAGAGGACAGGCTGGAGCCTGCAGCCACTCCTACCCAGTGGTGGCCAGAAATGGTAGAAGTGCTTGGAAAAGGAAATTGAATTTCCAAAAATGGTCCCAGAGGGAGCTCCTTTTTTCCCTCTGTTTTTATGTTTTAGTACTTGTTTTGTTTTTGTGTTTTTTTGTGGTTTTTAGTTTTTCTGTTTGCATATGCATTTTTTTTGAGAGCAAGTGCATAATCCGTTTTTTTTGTTGCTTGTTTGCATGTTTCTTTGTTTATATGTTTTTGTTTTTTCTTATTTTTGTTGGTTTCTTTGTTTATTAGTTAGTTGGTGTGCCTGTTTTCCTTCTCCTTCTCCTCTGTTTTCACCTCCTTTGGTCTCTTTTTTTTTCTGTTCTTCCACCTCTACTTCTCTTATTTCACTTTCAGGGGGCAAACATATGCTGTCACTGCATGAGCAGATTATAAGGTGGTGGGAAGTGGGCTCCAGGGAACCCACACACCTGTCAGTGGATACTGTGATCTGTAGATAGCTTCTGAACCACACACCTTAATCAACTCTCAAAACTGCAAAAAGCACAATCCTTCATCCCCAGTCTGGCTTCAAAATTGAACATATCCAGAGGATCTACATAAGGAAGAATAGGGGATTGAGCTAACAGAAGTGAAAGCTATCCCTCATCACTGAGCCACAGAATTAAAGAAGGTGGGGGAAAGGGGAGGAAAACAATCACATATGAAGAAGAATCAAAGGAAGAATACAGGTTCCGTACAAACTCCAGGGAAGACAGCACCTAAGAATACAGACTTCAGAACTCAAACAATGAAGAGCCTCTAGAATGACTGATTCCAAGACACAAACCCAAAGATCAAAATATTAATAGAGGGAATGAGTAGAAATGAGGAGAGATAAGAGAAAAGAATGAAGGAGTTGATAACTGAGACGACAGCAATAAAAAATACAGTAAGTAAAACAAATAACAAGCTGACACACATGGAAAGCAGAATTAACCAAGCAGAAGAAAGAATCTCAGAGCTTGAGAACTAATATACATTGTTAAAATAGAAAATATGGAACTAACCTAAATTGTTAAACATAGAAAAGAAGCTTAAAAAGATGGAACAAAGCCTCCAAGAGATGTGTGATTATATCAAGGGCCAAACTTAAGATTAATTGGCATTCCTGAGGCAGAGAAACAGAGACCACCCTGAAACAACATTCCATAAAATTATCCAAGAAAACTTCCCTCATCTCACCAGAGAAGTGACCATTCAAACATAAGAGAGTCAGAGAACACTTGTAAGATATCAAATGAGAAGACTAATTCCTAGACACATAGTAATCTGCTTACACAAAGTAGGTATAAAAGAAAAAATCCGAAGGGCAGCAAGAGAGAAAGGTCAGACTACTTACCGGAGAAGACCAATTAGAATAGCAGAAGACTTATCTACGGAAATACTGTAGGCTAGAAAAGACTGGAGTCCAATCATCAAAGTTCTCAAAGATAAACAATTCTAACCAAGAATTTCCTACCCAGCTAAGCTAAGCTTCATCAGCAATGAAGAATTAAAATCTTTCCCAGACATTCAATCCCTAAGAGTTTATGCTGCCTCCAGAAACTCTTAAGATCTTAAGTATTAAACACAGGAGAAAGAAAAAAAAAGAATGTCTGAGGTGAGTGGATTGCCTGAGCCCGCAGGTTCGAGACCCGCCTGGGCAAGCGAGACCTCATCTCTACAATAAATCAAAAAATTAGCCGGGCGTGGTAGCGCGCGCCTATAGTTCCGGCTACTTGGAAGGCTGAGGCGGGAGGATCACCGGAGCCCAGCAGGTCGAGGCTGCGGTGGCCGGGAGCGGCCACTGCACTCCAGTCTGGGCGACAGAGTGAGACTCCAACTCAAAAAAAAAAAAAAAAAGCTTAGGGGTACAAATGGGTTTTGGTTACCTGTGTGCATAGTCTAGTAGTGAAGAAGTCTGACCTTTAAGTGGACCTGTCATTCCCACTAGTGCACATTGTCACCTCTCCCCTTCCCAGAGTCTCCCTTCTCAGCCTCCAATGTCCATTACACCCTGCATGGCAACTTCTAGAGAACTCTCAGCAGCTGACCACCTCTCTCCATTGCCCCCATTATTCTTGCCATCCTCTTGAATCAGAACTCAACAAGGGATTCTCTTAGATTAGGACAGTCTTCACTCATTATTACTATATGCTAATCTCGCCATAGCCTTTCTGCCATCTCTTTGTTGCAATAGGTCAAAAGTTGATTCAAATGCCTACAGAATTTAGCACATCTACTGGCAAAGTCCCAAAGGCAAAGCTTAATTTCCTAACCCCCTCCACACCCTCAGTGAGCAAGATTGGAGCATTCTTGAATGATACAGCAGCTAACATCTACATGTAAAGCAACTTTCTTAACCTTGCCAAAACACAAACCCAAAACAGACAAGTGAATTAAGTGTTTCTTCAGCAGAAATATTTATGTGCCCTAAAATACCTGGATATTTCCCAACCATCCATTCCTCAGTTCTTTGCAGACACAATCACTGAGACACACGCGCTTCTGAACTGCGAGAAAACACGGATACATGAAGAAAACCTTTTCAATTCATAATACTCTCCTGATCACTTTTCTGAAGACGCTGCTACTGAAATGGAGGTTTTTCAAGAAATAAACCACCAAATAATTTCAATGCAGGGCTTACAAAGAGCAAGAGCAGAAACTTGAAGAGAAACATATCTGAAATTATTCTAGCAACACCTGAGATCATATAAAAGGTGATGGAAGCTTTCAGAGAAATGAATGCAAGATAAGTGCAGAGGTTAGGGGGGAAAAAAATCACAAGAAATTCAAACAAATATGCCCGGAGTTCACAAAACAGCAAGAATTCTCCCTCCCCGCCCCCCCAAAAATGTATATAAATTGCCTGCTGGACTCTGCTGTGTTCACATTCAATTTCATCAAGGAGGAGTTCCTGAAGGCTGCAGCAGTCTAGTTATGGCATACTCTCCTCCTGCAGGGTCAGCAGAACAACCAGCACCTTCCCAGCCTGGAATTTTCTTTCACACCACATAGTGAGAAAAGGCTCCCTTCTTGGGAAGCTCAAAACAAAGCATTCCTGAAATCTGGGGGAAGAAAAAGCATTCCTGAAATCTGGGGCACAAATTTTAAGACATGCAAACCTTGATGTCTGTTTCTCTCTTCCACAATTTGAGAAGTCCCCAACATCAAAAGACCTTCATGTCCCAGTCTGTCAGCTATCACAAAATCCTGCACAGAATCACAGAGAACAGCACCACACCAACCAAGGTCCCCGGAAGGCTTCCTGCCACACAGAGACCCCTTCCTGCCACACAGAGACCGGGAGTTACACAGCTTTTTAACTAAGACTTCCCAGGGAAGCCTCTAAATGACCAATGGAAACAACTTCCTTGTAAATACATTATTTTTAACCTCCAGAAAAGGAAGCTATTTCCATTGCTAATTTTACACCAACCTCTGTCTCTGACTGTCAGGTTCACACTCATTCTTGTCAATTTTACACAACAGTCTGTTTTTGAGTTTGTGTGTTTTCCCTTTAAATCAGAAACTCAAAGAATTAAGAATAGCAATGGTGCAATTACAGAATAAAAATATGCTGAATAAATTTTGTTTCCATGTGGCGAATATTTCTCCTTTGGGGAAAACAAAACAAAATTCCACTACCTAACACAACGCATTTATTTATAATTCAGTTCTCAAGCAGCAACTCCGTAACTTGATATCTACAACTCTTGCTGTGTTCTCAGAAGAGAATGTCTTTTCAACTCACTTCCTTTTGGGTTTGACAGTTTTAATCAGGTGCATTTAATTGGACCAATATACAACTCAGAACATCATTCAGAAAGACATGGAGTGGAGAGAAAAATAAGAAAAATACACCTATTAATTCTCATGCCTTTTGATTGAGGCTCCAGTAAGTGGAGAAGAAAGCCTAAAAATCCCATTTCTATTTCTTTTCTTTCTTTTTTTTTAATTTTAAAAGTGTAGGGTACAATTCAGGATACAAGTCATCATCGTATAGGTAAAGTTTGGGCCTCCCTTTGGTCTCCACTTTGCCTGGTTTGAGATCAGTTACCTTTATTGATGTTATGTGTCCCCCCCTTTCTCCCTTGGTATCTTTTCTTTCCTTCCTTCCTCCCGCCCTTCCTTCCAAGTTGAAGTCTCACTCTGTCACCCAGCCTGGAGTGCAGGGCACAATCATGGTTCCCCATAGCTTCGACCTCCTGGGCTCAGGCAATCCTTCCGCCTCAGCCTCCTGAGTAACTGGGACTACAGGAGCATGGCACCATGCCCAGCTAGTTGTTTTATTTTTTTGTAGTGATAAGGTCTTGCTATGTTGCCCCGGCTGCTCCCAGGTTCAAGCAATCTTCTCACCTTGGCCTCCCAAAGGGCTAGGGATTATAGATGTGAGCCATTACACCCGGCCCCATTTCTAAATCAACCCACAAACTATTCGCATCAGTTGATCCGCATGAATCTAGCCAGCAGGTTTTCATGAGAACAGGGCTCAAATTCTTGGGACTCACCTGGCATGGGGCTGACTCACGGTCAATTCTCAAATAGTTAATGTTGCCAACATCCTCCTTCTGTGACCACAGGTGTGTTCACCTGGCACTTACCAACTAACATTTTGGTTTATTTTCATCTAAAAATCTAAGTTTTCCCTTTCTACCTAATATACACCTATATACACCCATCTCCTTTAGTGTTAATCAGTTATACCTACAACACCTACTGCAAATCATACAACCAACTTTTACGCCGGGCTCGGTGGCTCAGCCTGTAATCCCGTGCCTTGGGAGGCTGAGGTGAGTGAATTGCCTGAGCCCGCGGGTTCGAGACCTGCCTGGGCAATTTGGCGAGACCTCATCTCTACAATAAATCAAAAAAAAAAAATCAGCCGGGCGTGGTAGCGTGCGCCTGTAGTTCCAGCTACTTGGAAGGCTGAGGTGGAAGGATCGCCGGAGCCCAGCAGGTTGAGGCTGCGGTGGCCAGGAGTGGCCACTGCACTCCAGTCTGGGTGACAGAGTGAGACTCCAACTCAAAAATAAAAATAAAAAATAAAATAAAAATTTTTAAAAAACCCAACTTTTACATGCAATTTTATATAAAAGTGGTTCATAAAGTATAAGGAGCTATACACATAAGTTATTAGTAAAACCAACACTAATAAGTTACTTCACTCAGTTGGGCACGACGGCTCACTCCTATAATCCCAGCATTTTGGGAGGCTGAAGTGGGAGGATTGCTTGAGCCCAGGAGTTCAAGATTAGCCTGGGCAACATAGTGAGACCTTGTCTCTACAAAAAAAAAAAAAATCAAAATATTAGCAGGTGTGGTGGTGTGCACCTAGAGTCCCAGCAACTCAGGGGGCTGAGGCAGAAAGATCTCCTGAGCCCAGGGATCAAGGATGTAGTGAGCCATGATGGTGCCACTGCACTCCAGCCTGGGATATAGAGACCCCAACTCAAAAAAACAACAAAACACACACGCAAAGCTGACTTCATAGAACATATGTTTACTGATTATGTACTATGTTCAGTGAACTGTTCTCTACGATAGGGAGATTCAGAGACGCAATCGTATCTGGCACGAAAGTTTAGAATGAACGAGGGGCGAGGGTTGCACAAGTATTCAAAGCACAGTGACTGGCGCCACCACGCAGGAACACAGCGAGGATTATGTGAGCACAAAAGAGGGCACCACTAACTCCACTGTGCAGGTGGCTTTAGCAATGGACCTCAAAGGATGAAGATTTTCATGGAAGACGGAGGTCCATTTACAAGCTGCCTTGCTGTCCTGCACAAAAAGGAAATCTCCCGGCCATGGAGAAAGCGAACAGGCAGTTGACAGATGATGGATAAATTAACCGGATGAAAAAAGTTGTGTCTCTTAATTCCATCTATGAATTATCTCTTCTATCCATGGTTAATGCTACCATTAATTTGTTAAAGACAGATTTTACCAACTGCCTCACTGTACTCGCTAGTGTTGAAATCCAACTCTCAGGTTATAAATACCCGGAGGCAGGGCTACACGTTAGTCATTTTTTGTTCCTGCTCGATGCCCTGCTCATAGTAGGGGTATCTGGGCTCCTGTGGTTATAAATGACAGAAAACCAGCAGGACTGCATGAAGCAGTAAGGGAATTTTCTCAGTTCCTGTACCAAACAACAAAAGGGGCACAATGGAGCCAGCATCAGATAGGATGTCGAAAGCACCATCGGGGCTGCTCTCATTCGCCTCTAGTGTCTTCCTCTCAGGCCACTTTTCCCAGGAGGCTGAAAACCTGGCTGCAACCGGTTCTGGGTTTTCACTCTCAATGACTTCCCACCAGAGGAAGGTCTTTCCGCCTCTGATTGGCCTGTTGGAGGTCCTGTTCCCCTCCCTGGGCCTATCACTGAAGCCAGAGGGCGGGCTCTACCGTGGGCTCAATGTGGGTCACAGAAGAAAGGAGAGGGAAGAGGTATCCGGAAGACAAAGGCAGTGACCTCTATAATGTTTAATAAAGGTTTCTTCTGCTGCATATCAGGCTGTTCTGAACCAATTTCATGATGTTAAGCATAAAACACATCCGCATTGGGGCCGGTTTTCCTTGCCAAGTTTTCAATTCTCCCCTGGAAGCCTGGGCGCCTGCCCCACATGGCCCCCTCTGCCTGAAACTGAGGGACCTCGGGGGTCTTCAGGGCTCCAAGTCCACAGTCCGAGGGGGGGAAGCACGGCCGGCCATCGGCCCCCCAGGACACAGACTCAGAGATCACAGTTATTGAAACACGGATGCCCAGGGCACCCAACCGCGGTCAGCGTGGCCAGGAAGAAAATTTAAGAACTGCTAGTTATTTAAAACTGGCAGGGTGGAGAAGACAACCCGGATTCCTGTCACCGGTCCAGCTGGGGAAAAGGTGCCGCCAGGGCATGGGGAAAGGAGAGGCAGCCTGGAGAGACGAGTCGGCAGACAGGGGGTGGGGCGGGGTGGGGTGGGGGGATTCCTGGGCCAACATGAGTCTTTTTGCACACGGCAACATTTTCCAATGACTATTTTAAGTGACCGCGAGTAAAACAAAGGTAAGAAAATGAACACATCATTCCCTGGATGCAGACTGAGTTCCAAACAGCATCTCAGCCGGCTTCAATCTTTTCATATAAAGTCCTCAACCGGATCATCCACGGCCGAGGAACTGCCCAAGCTCCCGCAATGAGCTGCCCATCTCAGCGTGAACGGCACTCCTCCATCCTCCCTATCACACAGACCTCAAACCCTGCAGCCACCCTGACTCTTTCTCTTTCTCTTGCATCCCACACGCAATTCGTTGGCGGATTCTCTTGGTTCTACCTTCAATATGGGTCCCAAATCTTGCCACTAGGCACCATTTCCATCACTACCTGCCATCCTCCACCAGGACCTTGACAGCGGCCTTCCCACATTGTTCATTCCCAATCTTCCCCACTATTCTCAACCAGCAGCCAGAGGAAGGTCTCAAAAATCTTAGGTCAAATTCCATGACTTTCATCCCCAAAGCCTCCCCAGTGCTTCCCACTGTTTCTCAAAATCAAATACAAAACTCTTTCCTTGACCTCGAGGCCGTCCATAATCTGTATCCCTGGGACCTCCTCTCTTACCACTTTCCCTTGCTAGGAATATAAACTCCTATCTCAGGGACTTTGCAATTGCCCTTCCTTTGCCCGAAATCTTTTTTCTCAGATCTCTCCTCAAACTTCACCGAGAGAGAGGACGTTGTTTTGTTTGTTGCTGTACTCTCAGCACTTAATTCTAAGTCTTGAGGTACTGAGCACAGAGCATTTATTTGTTAAACGCATGAATACAAGGGAGAATAGGCTTAACAATCAGAAAGGAGATACCTGCCATTAATAGAAAAAGAACTGTTTTCAAAATTATGAATTATAGCGCTATTTTTCTCATGTGAGTCAATCATAGAACAGGGAAAAGAGTCCGGTTTTACAAACTTTCCCACCAAAGTTTCCTTAAAGGCCAAGAAAAGAGAACAACACCCTAGGGGAATTTGGGATGGAAACCGAAGCCCCCTCTAAGAAGCCCCAAATTTCTTTGAGTTTTACCTTAACATTTCTGCACTCTATTTGCAGCTTTGCCTGTCTTTACTTAATAATACTGGGGTGTTTCCCACAAACTGTCAAGGAAAATGGATTCTCCAGAAAGGTGCAACATGTTTCTCTGGGCACTCACCTTTTCTGGAGAAACATGTACCCTATTTGGAGAAGTAAGAATGTATAAAAATACCTAGCGCTAAGAGCTCAGTAAAGGGTGGTTACCACTGTAACTGGTATTTCTAACCAAAAAACAGATTGTATTAGTCCCAGTATCCCACTTTAAAAGACAACACGGAGGATAAAGTAACTTGCTAGGATCAAACAACAGATCTGTAAGGTATAAACAACTACCTGTTGAATTTGAATTTTGTTATATAAATGATTTTAGAGATGGAAAAGCCTTGGAGATTTAGTCCACATGGCTAGTCTCTGAGCTGAGGACTAGAGAGGGTCAGTGGCTAGCCCAAAGACCCACAGTTGACTTACAAACACAGGCAGAACTTGAGCTCAGATGGCCCAATCTGGAGACCTATACTTGTTCTACTGAATCATGGCACCATTCAATCAGCATAAAATAAATACATGTTTTTTGTTTTCCTTGAGTTGGATTCTCACTGTTGCCCAGGCTGGAGTGCAGTGGCTACCACAGCCTCGACCTGCTGGACTCGGGTGCTCCTTACACTTCAGCCTTCCAAGTAGCTATTACTACAGGTATATACCACCACACCCGGCTAATTTTTTTTTTTTTTTTTGGAGTCAGAGTCTCACTCTGTCGCCCAGACTGAAGTGCAGTGGCAAGCTCACGGCCACCGCAGCCTCGACCTGCTGGGCTCAGGCAATCCTTTCACTCAGCCTTCCAAGTAACCAGAACTACAGGCGCACGCCACCAGGCCCAGCTAATTTTTTTATTTATTGTAGAGATGAAGTCTCGCCAAGGTGCTCAGGCTGTTCTTGAACCTGTGGGTTCCGGCAATCCTCTCACCTTGGGCTCCCAAAGTGCTGGGATCATAGACATGAGCCACAATGCCCGGCCCAGCTAATTTTTTTATTTATTGTAGAGATGAGGTCTCGCCAAGGTGCTCAGGATGTTCTTGAACCTGTTGGTTCCGGCAATCCTCTCACCTTGGGCTCCCAAAGTGCTGGGATCATAGACATGAGCAACAATGCCCGGCCCAGCTAATT
>CAUYQG010200185.1:0-12364 GCA_963574415.1 Tarsius wallacei | reverse complement strand
TGGATGGGAGCCCAGGGCTGAGCACAGAGAGAGAAACAGTGCCTCACTGGTTCCAAAAGTTCCCCTCACCATGTGCTGCTCAGGGTGAGAAGGTCCTAAGACCTGCCCTCTCATCTTTGAGAAGCAGAAAATTCCACCTAGGCCTGCACAGGGTACAGATGAGGTCCCAGGAGAGTGGGAGGCCGAGGTGTCCTTGTCACTTGGGTCTGGGTGTGGCCGGCAAGTAGGGAGGACCTCCTTAGTCCTCATGCCAAGCCTGCTAGGTACTAGCCTGGGCCCCCAGGAATACAATGGCCCTGCAGCGGGGTCCCACCCCCACCATGAGCAGGCCAGGTCCCTCAACCTGTTCCAGGTCCCAGCCCCCATGATCCCACCCCTTCCTCTCTTTGTGTTGAAGCTGGCTGAGGAGGGCAGGCAATGCTGGCCCTTGGAAGCCCCAGAGGCCCCTCAGGCTCATCTAGGAAACAGCCTGTGAGCTCCCTCACTGCAGAGGCCTTGGCAGCAGCATGGGGGTCCAAGGCGGACACCACCATCTTGTCAGCTTTCCTGTTGCAGAAGCCACAGGGCCCCACCCAGGTCTGCCTGAAGCTCTGGGATCACCCAGAAGCCCAGAGGTCATGCCTCAGGTGGAGGGCAGTGCAGGGACCAGGGACGAGAGGATGAAAGGCCTCTTGTCTAGCCCTTCCTCAGAGTCAAGGCCAGAGGAGAGACTTGGCAGAGGCTGTAGCTCCGCAGAAAACTACCTGAGGAGTCTTCCACACCCAAGCTCTCTGCTCAAATCTCAGAGAAGCCCAGTGGCTGAAGTCACAGCCTGTTGTAAGAGCCCTGTTTAGCCTCAGTCGGGGCTGTGGTATGGAGACTCTGAGGGGACATGGATAGGGTAGCTAGGCCCATGACCCCATGCCCAGAGAGACCAGGCCTGCCTGGGTTCTTACTCCTTCTCCCCAGGATTAAACAGGAGCCTGCACCTTTGAATTGGGTTTTTTTTTTATTTCAAATGTGACTGTAACCTAAGTTACCTGGGGCCCCTCACAACCCCCACGCCCTCAGCATCTTTTTTTTTTCTTTTGCTGATTCCCAAGTAGGAAAATGAAAACATTAAAGATAAGCAAGAAGAAAACTGTCAGTTGCCATAACCCCCCCAGCCAGTGTTGACAGATTGGTGTGTTTCCTTTCAGGCTTTTTTCTCTGCATTTGCACAGGTTGGAGTTTTTGAGTCTAAAACATGCTGCCATTCTTAAGCCTCTGTGGAGGAAATAACGCAGCCTAACTCCCAAGCTGTCCAGGTGAATAGAGGGTGTGTGTGGCTAGGAGGTGCTGGTAATGGAACCAGGCATCAGGCGCATGCTACGTGGATGACCATGATTCCAGTTGACCACAGGCTCCCATTTACATTCAACTCAGGAGAAAAGGGGCTGAGGGGGTGAAGTGACTTGGCCAAGGCCACAAAGCTAGGAAGTGGCCATGCCGGGATTGGCACCCATGGGGGGGACCCAGGCAAACCAACCTGCACAGCAGCCCAGCCCCACCCTACCCTGGTGCTGCTGTGGCATCAGACAAGGACAGGGAAGACCTTGCCCACCAGTCTTCACTCCCCACATTCTGTGCATCAAAGACCCCAAGGCCACCAACAGAGCCTTCTTTCAGGCCAGGGCAGGGGGAGGGGATGGGGGGGGCCGAGTTGGCCGCTTCCTCCCCCTCCCACTTGGCAGAAAAGCTTTTTTGTGGTGGCTCACACAGAGTCCATTCTCCTCCAGCTCACGGGAAGGAATGGCCGGCTTCCTGTACATCCACAGCTGCCTGGGCCGCAGTGGGATCCTCTGTGTAGTCCAAGGGAAGCCCTGTATCCTCCAGTTCTGCCCCAGGGGCCTTAGGCTGCCAGACTTCACCCTTCCCCAACAATTCAAGAAAGCACAGCGGGGCTAGGGGACTGCCACCTCTCGGCTATCCCAGCAAATGCTGGAGACTCAAGACCCTGTCAAGCCCACGGCTCACGTGACCTCACGATCCACAGGGCACTGGCAGAGGCCTCTGTGAGGCTTCTTGTCTTTTTTCTAATGTCCCCTGCACTTGCTTGCCCCTATGCCTTTGCTTATGCTGTTCCCTGTACCTGGAATACCCTTCCCTTCACATCTCATCCTGTGCGAATGGCACACATCCTTCAAGACCCGGGTTATGGCTTCTCTTTCCCAGATTCCCGCCCTCCTTTCCCCAGGGAGGTTAAGTTTCCCTTCTCCTCTGGCCCACCCAGCAGGAGCGTTCTGACCATTCCACAGCTCTGAGTCCAGCTGCCTGCCATCACAGGCGCCCAGATACGGACCACGGCTCCGTCACTCACAGGCTGAAGGTATGTCCTTGGGCTTGTAACTTCACCTCTCTGAGCAGACTCCACACCTGAAGAATGGGCTAACAGCCATGACTATTCCGTACAGTCATGAGGCTTGAGTGAGCTAATACTTAGAAACACATAGAGGGACTCCTGGCCCTCAAGGGTTAATTATGAATATTCCCATTTAAGTGCAGGTACCCGATGGGGTCACAGGTTGATGGGGTCACAGGTCGCCAAGCCTAAGGACAGGTGCCTGGGAGGAGGGACATTCCTGTCCCACCCCCTCCCCTTCCAGCTGCCAAGGCCTCACCCTGCCTGGCCCCAGCCCCTCCCTCACTGACAGCACTCGCCCTTCTTCCCAGACCCTGGCCTCCAAGCCCCAGGCTCCCGTTTCCTCTCCAAGTGCCCCTGACACCTCCCGCCCCCACATTTTCCACCCACCTCAGTCTTCGCCAGAAATAGCCTCCAAACTCCCCTTCACTTACAGTCAAGCTAACGGCCCCTTCTGGACAAACTCTATCACTCTCCTCCCAACACGGGTCGCAGCATGATTTCGTAATGGAATAAACTGGATTCCATTAAAGAATCATTCTGAACTGGCAAAGTAGTGCAGGCCTGTAGGACCAGCTACTAGGGAGGCTGAGGCAGGAGGATTGTTTGAACCCAAGTATTTGAGGCTGTAGTGCATCCTGATTGTTCCTGTGAATAGCCACTGCAAGAGAGAGAGAGAGAGAGAGAGAGAGAAGAAGAAGAAGGAGGAGGAGGAGGAGGAGGAGGAGGAGAAATATCAATCAATCTCTCTGGAAAGGGAGGGGTAGCTGCACCCCAATAATTTCATCAAAAAATACTCAATATGATCATAAAACCTGTAGACTTCAGCCATAACCACCTTCCTTTACACATGAGAATACTGAGGCCTGGAGAGGGGGTGATTTGACCAAGGCCACTTACTGTGTTTCTGACTTGTGTCTTCCGATCCCAGAGAGGACTCTCCTCCACCTTCCCCTACCCCCACTGCCCTCCTACCCGCTACATGTGCATTGCCTCCCTCATTTGATCCTTGGAAGAGCTGAGGGGTTGTAATTAATCCAGGTTTCCTGGTAAAGGGAAGGTCTGTGCTTCTTGGAGCAGACTTTTCAAGCCAGCTAGTGAGGAGGAGCCCCTCCCTCTGTGATACCCCCCATTGTCCTGCCAGAAGAGCCCTCCCTCCTTCTAGGCCCTTGGATTCTGGCAGAGCTGACCCCACCCCCTTGGTGGCTGGATGGGCTTGTGGTTCAGGACCAGCCAATCAGCATCCGGTGCCTGGTTTGGGGGTGGGCAGGAAACCTAATTCTGACCAATCAGGCCTTCCCTGAGACTTTCTCTCTTTTTTTGGCGCCGCTGGGACAGAGAAACCCTGTGTCTGCTGGCATTTCCGAACTGCTGGGATGTGCGCCTAGAGCCGTTGATAGGTCATCTTGCTACCAAAAGGAGAGAGCCTGCCTCAGAGCAAAGCCATCACAGAGGAAAATAGAGCTTTGACGAGACAAAGAGATTCTGGAAGGTCACGTGAGAGCACCCGGATCCAGCTGTTCCTGAAACTTGGAAGCCCAAGGCTTTTCAGTTACATGTTCTCATAAACTCCCTTTCCTTCTTTCTTTGAGTTGGAGTGTCACTCTGTCACCCAGACTGGAGTGCAGTGGCTCGCTCCCGGCCACCGCAGCCTCGACTTGCTGGGCTCCGGCGATCCTTCCGCCTAAGCCTTACAAGTAGCTGAAACTACAGGCGCAAGCTACCATGCCCGGCTAACTTTTTGATTTATTGTAGAGATGAGGTCTCGCCAAGTTGCCCAGGCGGGTCTCGAACCCGCGGGCTCAGGCAATTCACTCACCTCGGCCTCCCAAAGCGCGGGATTACTGGCTAAGCCACCGAGCCCAGCCTAATTTTTTGATTTATTGTAGAGATGAGGTCTCACCACGTTGCCCAGGCTGGTCTCAAACTTGTGGGCTCAGGCAATCCTCTCACCTGGGCCTCCAAAGTGCTGGGATTACAGGCTTGCGCCACCGCACCCAGCCTCCCTTTATTTCTTAAGCCAGTGTGAGTTGTTGTTGGTTTTGGGTTTGTCTTAACTCTGACGTTCTAGCATACCTTGAGTTCCAATCTTGTGCCTAGCTTGATGCATTTTTATTGGCCGTCTAGGACGCTCAGGATCTCACCAAACCCCAGGACCACAAGGCATCCATCTCTTCAACCCACAAATTTTTACTGAGAACCAGGGCTCACTCTGGGTTTCCTGTTACAACCCTCCAACCTCAATAAGGCTGTCCAAGACAGCAGAGGACCCCTTGGTCTTCACAAGAACCCTTGAGGAATAAGTAGCCAAAGGGTGGCAGGTGATGGGTGGGTAAGAGGGGAGCGGGTACCAAGTTAACTGTTACATGGGCATTTTCAAATCATATAAAGTAACACATGACCAGCCATCATAGTCAGTGAGGAAAAAGTCACGGAAAAGTCGAAAAAGACCATGAAAACTGCCTGCAAGCTCTGCTCTCCCCCAAACATGCTTAACATTTTAATGTAAACCCTCTAGGCTTTTCCTTATGAGAATATATTAATAAATTTTATTTTTTAAAAATGAGTTTGGGCCGGGCATGGTGGCTCACACCTATTATCCCAGTATTTTAGGAGGCAGAGGTGAGAGGATTGCCTGAGCCCAGGGGTTCAAGTTGCCAGCCTGGGCAACTTGGCAAGACCTTGTCTCTCCAATAAATAAATAAATAGCCAGGTATGGTGGTGCGCTCCTGTGGTTCCAACTACTTGGAAGGGCAAGGCAGAAGGATCCTCAGCCCAGGAAGTTGTGGCTGTGGTGGCTGTGAGCATGCCCCTGCACTCCAGCCTAGGTGATAGAGTGAGACACTGACTTAAGAAAAAAAAAAGTGAGTTTGTAATAGGCGTCTATTTTTTTTCAACCTGCCCTTTTTCATTTAATATAGCATGACTTTTGGGTGAGAAATCATGGGTTGCCGGGGACTTTCACTTTTTACTTTATTTGTTGTCCGAATTTTCTGAGCAGCAGCCCATCATGATAAAATAAGTGAATGAATAGTACTGGAAGTCCTCCCTTCACCTCATCGATGGGTTCCTGGAAACTGCGGCTTTAGGTGAACCCAAGTCCTTTATGCCACAAGATTTTAACTCTTTTTTATATCAATTAGCCTATGGTAAAATTGGCTTTGTTACACAGTATGTCATTTTGCTTAAAGTCACAGTTCGCAATAACCTGTTGATGACGCTAAGTGGGGACTGTATGCTCCAACCCTGTTCCATGTCCACGGATCATTTTCTGTGACATCCTTTCGGGCGCTGCACCCCAGGGCTGCCCAGGGTCGCCTCATCCCATAGCAGGACAGGTACAGACAAAATCTGGAAACGCCTATGATCACAAATGACCCTCCAGGCTCATGCTGCAGCAGACTCCACGAGGGAGTTCTATTTGTGCTTCACAGGGCTCAGAGAAGTGAAGGAACTTGCTCCAGCCCACACCTACTTCTGACCCCAAAGCCCAGGCTCTTAACCTTTCATTTATTCAGTGAACACCTTCCAATGTCAGGGGCCTAGATGTGAATAACACAGAGACTCGCCCTCGTGGGGTCATTCCAGGGAGGTGAGCATTCCAGGCAGAGGGACCAGCATGCGCAACCATCCTGAGGCTGAGCCCGGCCTGGCACCTTTGAGGAACAGAAAGGAAAGATGCAGGAGGTGGAGGGGGTGGGGTGGGGGAAGGAAGCGGGGGCCGGGTCATGTGGAGTTGGAGATGTTCTAAGCCTTCCCAGAAATCTTTGGGGTATTTTAAGGGGTAGAGAGGAAGAGGACAGGATCCGATTTGTGATTTCACGAATATTTCTCTGGCTGTGTGTGTCGCTAAACTACCTTTCCAAACATTCATGGCCCTTGCCTTCAGAGAGAGCCCTAGTGTTCTAAGGCCTCTATTGCAGATCGACAAATGATCCTCCAGAAAGGAAGTAGCACCCACTTCTCCTTCTCCTGAAAGTGGCTCAGGACCCACTCCCCACTCCTCACCACTAGGTGTGAGATCATCTTTATCAACATGATCAGTGAGAAGAAGAAGAATGCTTTGTTCTATTTGTAGCTCTTTGATGACCACTGGGTTTGGACATTTATTTCATGTTAGTTGCCAGCCCTTTGGGGTTTTGTAAGGTGAGGGGAGAGTGGCCCACTCATCTCCATTGCTCATTTTTCTTTGGGTTTGTTTCTTCTTATTGATTTTTAGGAACTCTTTATTGTGTGAGGAAGTGTGCCCTTTGTTAATGCATTTTAGAGCTGGAAAGTTCTAAGGCCAAGCCCCTGGTGTACAGATGGGTACCTAAGGCACAGACAAGCATGAGTGCTACCCCTGGTCAGGTCTTTCAGTTCTCTGGAGCCGTGCTGTTTCCAGGAAGAAGCCTCTACCACTTTATTCATTACCTAGAAAGATCCCACCCCTTCCCCTGTGCCCCTCTTGGTGTCTATAGGGTTATTTTCCTATCCCCACACCCAGTTTTCTACCAGAGCCTCTTATTCAGTTCCTAATGGCGGGGAAGACATTCTGCAGACAACTGGCTCTGTGTACAAATGGCTCTGTGGAGAAATGGGTCCTGAAAGCAAGGTTTTGTTTCTCCGGGGAGTGGGGAGCCGTCCTCCCCTTGTCTTCAGATGCCAGGAAGGACCACAGAATTGGTTACGAGGCTTGTTATGCACTGTGACAGCAATATGTTCTAGGTGGTGCCAGCTGCAGAACCAGGCTTCGAACATTAAAGGCACATCAGAGAAGGGGCAGTGGGTGAATCCGACTAAATCCTAGAGGGGGCTCAGAAATCCTGAGTCGGAGCCCAGCTCTGTTTGGGCAACTTATTTGAGATCTCAGCTTCTGCTTCCTCTGCTCTAAGATGGGTATCCGGTTCCCAGAGCTGGTGCTAAGAATCAGTGAAGCAATGGATGTAAGTGAGCAGACCTTAGGTTCTGACTGCCCAGCATCCATCCTCCTGTCTCTTAGCTACACACTTTGATTTTCCTCTGGGAGCCGCCCCTCTTCCTACTCTGAGTTCAGGAGTTGCAGAAAGACTGCTTCTCTCCCAAGCTCCAGAAGCAGGTGGGGCCCAGGTAGAGTCAGTCAGGGCAGTGATGCAAGTCATCTTTGGCCCCTATCTGCCTTACAGTGAGCATCATGCAAGGGAACAGAGCTACAAGACAGAAAGAAGACATTGTTTCAGCCCCTGGGTACAGCCAGACCTGAAGTCAATACCCCTTACTCTTTTGCAAGAGCAATAAACACTCTATCTGGGGCCAATCCAGTTTGAGTTGGAAGTTTTGTGTTTGTAACTGAAAAAAACACAACCAAACACAATCATCACTCATGTCCTTCCATTTCATCGTCCAAGTCTGGGGCTCAAAGAAGGGGACAGACCTGTTCCAGGTCACACAACAAGTTAGCAACAGAGGAAGGAGTCTGGAAACTCAGACACACTTGTCAGCCACATTGCCCTGCTCCCAGGGTTTGCTGGTTTATAGGATGGGCACACCCCATCACTCTTTCATGCAGCCCTGTGAACTTGCAAGTTAACAGACAGCTTTGCAAACATGTGTCTGGTTCAGTTTCATGAACCAATCAATTAGAGTTTGGGAATCAATACTTAAAATTTCTAAAACATGGGAGAAGCTTTGTGCACACAAATGTCCTTTCAGCTTTATCTGCAATGGGAATAATTGGAAATAACCCATCCAATAATGGGAAAATGGTTGAAGATGCTGTGGCATAGTCTGGGAGGAAACATCATGCAATGATTTTTTTTAGTTGGTGATTCTGGAAACAGTTCATGCAGCCATGTGGAAATGAATTTGATACAACTTTAAGTGAAAAATAAACAAAGATAGATATTGGGCACTGATGGTTTTTAAAGTGCAAATGAGCGGGAGAAAACTTGGGAAGACAAATTGCTGGCAGTGTTGGATTTTGTATTCGGTATGATGGGATAGTGGGTGACTTTTCTTCTCTCTTTGATCTTTTCCAAACTATCAATAATGTGCTTTTGCTGGTGTTGCAATGAAAAACGTTCATTTGTTTTGTTTTTAAATTTTAATTAGGCCTTTTATGCAGACATATAGTCAAAAAGATGCTATAAGATTCTTTCATGGAACAAGACAGCAGAAATACTTTGATATATTAAAAAACAAAACAAAAAGAGAAACAGTGAATGCAGCTGTAACTGAGGACCAAAGTTTTCGGGGCAGCCAGTCTGTGCTTCAGGTTGTCAAGCACAGAAGTTTGTGGAGGAGAAGGAGACCAGAGAAGAGCTACATTGCTCCAGCCCTGAAGGAGCGGAGGATCTGGAAGGATAAGGAGAAAGGCAAGCATGGTAGAAGGAATGGTGCAAGCTGGTGCACGGAGTCTGGAACAACTGGGGGACTTGAGGCCCCGCTGTCACACAATGCTCATGCCGTGGGCTTGTCAGGGAAACTACAGAATATATAAAGTTGGGCCTTCAAGACTGCGTCAGCCTCTGAGCAACCCCCGCCTCCCTTCCCAGAAGTGTACAGCACAGTCCTGGTTGGGGTTTGCTCCCTGAACGTCTCACCAGGGCAACCAAGAAGAGAGACTAGGAGGGAAGGTGACCCAAAGGCCCTGCAGGAGTGGGCCAGGACAAGGCCCACCCCAGGCTGGGTCCCACCACAGCACTTGGTGCTTGGGCCGCAAGTGATGCCAGGTGGCCACTAGGGCAGGGGGGCTCTGCTGGGGACTAACAGGATGGAGGGGAGAGGAGAAAGAGGTCTTAGCACCACGAGGGTCTAGGCAGAAAGGGGCCTTCAACAGCACTGGGTCCACTTTCCTAGGTGACAAAACAGAGATGCAAAAGGAGCCCATGACTCCCCCAGGGCCACTCAGAAAGGGAGCAGCAGAGCTAGACTCAAAGCCTCTCAGCCCCAGATGAGGGTGTGGGTCACAGCTCTCTTCATTACTCAAGTGCCACATATGCATACATTCTCTGCGTTTAAAGTGCAAGTGTCACAGAGAAGCCCAGATCCCCTCTTGCTCCCCAGAGGAAACTGCTCTTTCGGTTGGGAACATGTCATTCCAGACCCAGTCAATTCATTCCTCCATTGTGTATCTATATATTTACAGCGTATACAGTATTTATTTCATGACCAATTGGTTTGTTTAACAGAAATGTTAGCCTATGATGTACAGTGTTCCTGCAACTTATCTTTTCACCCAATATTTCATCCTGGACATCTTTCCATTTCAAAATCTAATGACCTGCCTCATTCTTTTCAACTGCTATGCATTTTGTGTAGTAAAGGTTACTAGGAATGAAGGTTCTCCCTTGAGTATACAGGAAGACATCCCACCTCCTTTTTACTTAGGTGGTGGCCAGATGACTAGGGCTGGCCAATGGGCTACGAGAAGTGACAAGTGTTACTTCTAATGAGAGACAGTTAAAAGAAAAATAAGTTTCTTTTTTTAAACTAATAATTGAGATGCAGTCTTGCTATGTTGTACAAGCTGATCTCAGACTCCTGGTCTCAAGTTATCCTCCCAGAGAAAGGTAAGTTTCAACCTCTTTCTCTTCCCCTGTCTTCTGATCCTCTTGGTGAGATGGTGGGGCATTATGAGGCTGCCTCAGCCTGAGTCCCTGAGTGACAATATGGAGCAGAGGATCCTAACCTGCACTGGACACATAGCCTGAGTAAAATAAAACATAGTGTGTTTCATCACGGAGATTTCAAAGTTGTTTCTGCAGCTTAATGTTGCCTGTCCTGATGGACACAGTATGGGCATAATAGCTTTTTCAAACAATTCCCTATGCTGATTGGTTGCTCCTGTTAACATTACAGAAAATGGTGACATTATTGTTCTTGGACATGACTCTTCATGGGTTCTCAAGTGCATTGCTCCAGGTTTTTCTTCATTTGCCTCCGTACATGCATCTCTGTTCTGCTCCACTGCCTGGGAGCCTGGCCCCTGTGGACCACATTTCCCAGGGGGCTCCCTTAACCCTCTGGCTCTAGTTAGGTTCACCAGAGGGGGCTCTGTCAGGAGACCTGAAGGCTGGAGGAGAGAGGTCAGGGTATTTTCCAGCTCATGTCTGCTTCCGTGTGGAGTCTGGCAGTGCCTTCCATGGACTTAGCTCCTAGCAGGCAGATCCTCACTCATGGCCAGTTGCAGCTCCCACTGGTAAGGCTCTGGTAAGACGCTTTGCTCACTTGCCCTCTAGGCCTAGGGTAACTGTGGCACCCACTGTACTGGTCTGGTACCTTGATATCTTTCGTAGGTTCTGGTGACCCTGCCCACACCTCTGCAAGTCCTGAAAATTCTACCTTTTGTTTGGCCCACCTGGAGTGTTTTGTGTCCTGCCGGGGCTCTGAATGATACAGTTGGAGAGAAGGTGAAATTCCCAGCATATGTTTGTTTTAACACACGCTGCCAGATGACCTTTCCAGGTCGCAATAGAGCTTGCCTGACCAGGCCATTGGGTGACCCTCTGGTGAAATGAGGTCATGGGGCTGGGAATCTGGCCCCAGAGAAGCAACTCTGGCTCTGAGGAGTGTCCTGGCCAATCAACTGTCCTTGCACTGGGGCATACAGGGTCACCTCTGGCTGGAAGCATGCCCAGGAGCACGTGAGGGGCCCACGTTGCTGCAAGCCACAGTCAGTCACTGCCAAGTGAGACCAGCTCGGAACACTGTCCCCTTTCCTGCTCAGAGGCCGAGGAAACCTGACAAGCGTGTTTTCACCAACCTGAGAGTTTCGGCCCCTCTCTGGGGACTGTTTGTGTTTCGGGTCATGCTGTCAGCTGCACCCACCCCCTTCTTTCCTTTGCAAAATTGACACTTGCCAGGCTGCCAGGCCTCTAGGAAGCTGGCAGTTCCTGGCCGGAGGTGCCCAGTGGGAATCTCCTTTTCCTATTCTAGGCACTTCTACATCCTTCAGAACATTTTATCCTTTCAACGTGGTTGGGCAAGTTGGAGGCATCGCCTCCCTCTTCCAGACAGGGAGCTGAGGCCAACAAGGGACAACAGCTTCCCAAGATCACACAGTAAATTAGGGGCTGGGAAAACATGAAAACTGACCCCCAGTCCAGAAGCCACCTCTCTACTATCCCTCCTTCCCAAACTCAGTCACCAGACAGGGAGGGATCAGGCCCGGTTAGCAACCCCTCTCCAGCTCATTCATTCGTTCATCAAATATTGTATTGGCATTTACTGAGCATCAACTGCAGGGGTTGCAAACTGTGGCCCACCACCTGCTTTTGTAAATAAAGTTTTGTTGAAGCACAGTCACTCCATCTGTTTGTGCCCTATCCATAGCTGCTTTCTGCTACAAGGACAGAGTTTTGTTACGACAAAGACCGTCAAGCCTGAAAAATTTATCATCTGGCTCTTTACAGAGAAAAATGTGCCCAGGAACCTCATTATGACTTCCTAGGCCCTTCTGTCTTCATGAGTCCTTCCTTGTAAAAAGAAAAAAATTAATTATTTACATAATTTATATAATCTTTACATCGTAAATAGACTTTAAATTTTGCATATATAAACACAGAATTATATCTTATGACTGTGTTGGCACAAAAACAAATATAATCTAAGCTGGATTGTAATCTCTTTTTTTTCCCCACCGATTTAAAAAAATATTAAAACATTTCCATGTGTCCCTAGAAATAATGAGGGTCCTAGGTGCTGGGTCTTTCGGGCCTCATGGGACATTGGCCCTGAGTTTCCCACATGTGGGTGCTTCCATTGCTGAAAGTAGAACCTCCAAAGAAGACACCCCTATGGTTGGCTCCTCTCCTTGTTCCTAACCCCAGTAGGAGGGGGCTGGGAGAAGTTCTGATGGCTTTGAAGGGAAGCAGAGCCCGGCTTGGTGGCTCAGCCTGTAATCCCGCGCCTTGGGAGGCTGAGGTGAGTGGATTGCCTGAGCCCGCGGGTTCGAGACCCACCTGGGCAACTTGGCGAGACCTCATCTCTACAATAAATCAAAAAATTAGCCAGGTGTGGTAGCGC